>CAKAOI010046784.1:0-35744 GCA_916701655.1 Sebastiscus albofasciatus
ACTTTGGTGTGAGAGAACACAGCTTTGTGGCACACCAGAGCTTTTATTAAAATATATTTCTGTGGATTTTTGTACACAAGGCTCTGTTCTGTGGCCCTTACTATCCTCCACGGCCATGCAGTATTCATACAGCCCTTGCATCAGTCCTGGGGGTGACCCAGTCTCTTCTTAGAGTTCGGCTAGTTAGTTACCTCCAGCTTCCGGCTGAGGGGAATTGAGTTTTTCTAGTCTTGTCTTCCCAGCCTGTGTGCCCCTATTCCTTCATGTTGGTGCATGTCTGTTCCAGTGCAGTTCGTCTCATGGGTGCATACCCTATCTCTTTTTATTTGAGACACAATCTTATTGCCACCGAGGTGTTGATTCAACTCTGAGAGGAGGTGGGAGGTGTTTAACTATGCAATTACATTTCCATTTCTCTTTCTTTCCCTTAAAAGTGCCTTGAAACAACTCATACTGTCCTATATGACTCATATAAAACACTTTACAGGTCCTCTACAGTTAAGTGCAGGTGCGTGTGCAATTCACATGGCAATTCAAATTCAGAATTACAGATGGAGGGAACATATGCGCAGGAATGCTGCCAGATGTGCAAATATGTATAGGTATTTGCGGTGACAGATGGAAGAGGCACACACAAATATGTACGAATGCTGCATGAGCCATGGGGGCAGGTGCGCAGAGAAGTCGGACATAATAGTTCAGGGCTTTATAAAGTACACGCAGTATCGAGGCAGTGCAGGTGCCCAGGTGTCTATTTTAAAAAAAGGTGCCAAGGGTTTAGTAACCTGAGTTGGCTCAGACCGGCTGCAGAATGCATTGTGTAACAATGATGTCAGCATAAGTCTTTTGCATTGCTACTCAGCACACCTTGAGGGAAAATGTCTTGGTCTATAACGCCCGAGTTCAGGGAGTTGACACATTTTTGGGGAGGTTAAAGATACTCCAGTGGCACATCAGTTTATCATAGAGACAGTATTGAAGACACTGACCAAAATGGACTTTCATCCTCCCCTCTGCACCTGCCTTGACAGAGCCAGCCTGTTGTTCACAGCTCACTGCGCTCATCCTCCACCTTACCGCCTCAAAACGCACACACACAAGAAAAAAACCACTGACGCCGTGAAGTTTGGCAGCGAATATTTTGAGCCTCTTTAAGAACACTCGGCTCTGTTCCTCCTTGTAGAGTCTAACTCATCCTTTTAAAGGAAACCCAGAGAACTTGTAGGACATACGCCACCCACAGCACATGTCCTCTCTCTAGATGGTTGCAAGCTGAGGTGAGTGGGCGGAGAGTATAGCTGTGGTCTGGGGTCGCTGTGTCAAATCGGTGGAAAAATAGGTTTCACTTGTTAATCTTTCCTTGGTGTGTTCAGCTCATGCCGCCCCCTGGGTGTTTATAGCCAGTGATCTTTCACGTCCCACCTTAAGCTTCCCTCACACTGTTCTATTATAGCTTGTGTTGTTGTTTTATTTTTGTCTTCTCCCTTCCTCCTGGCCTCCTCCCTGCGTCCAGCTCTGAAAGCATTTTGCGGCTGGATACAGGGCATCGCTGCCTGCTGAGCTCTCATACATCCCTGTCACCACATTCTTATAGTCATGGTGTTAACATAATAGCCTGCTATTGTGCTATGGGATGATAGCTGACTGAGATACATTAAACTGGGCTGTGCCGAGACTGGTTTGGTGTCTGTGGAAGGTTTTTTTGTGCGGGGCGTGTTATGAATTTGTCTAGTGCAGTTGTGAAATCATGTTCTCTGTTCTGTCTTATTCGAAGCAAATTTTTTTATTTGACTTCAACACAGCTTCTTAATGCGGGGGTAGGCAGTGTTGTTTTGGCATCACTGGGCAAAAAAAAATCCATAATAACCTTTCAGCATATTGTAATTCAAGTGTTCTGAGAGAGACTTCTGCACCTCCTCATGGCTCTGTTTTCAGGCTTTAAAAAATCTAGCCTGTGATGGGAGACTTTAGTCAATCACAGGTCATTTTAAAGAGAGAAAGCATTGTTATTGGCTGTTGTAGAAATGCAGATGTGCATGCACGTCCCTACGATGAAAGCCTGATTCAACGACTGAACATCCTGCAGGAAAAGTTACTATTTCAGCATTGGCAACAACTGCCTATGCTGCAAAGAAACCAAAAAAAGAAGACAGACTTATAAAAAATAGTCGGACAATATTGGTGAAGAATTTCAGAGATGGAGAGAAAATCTCAACCTCTACTAGTATAGCTTTCTGCGTAAGCTCACCGTGGATGTATAAAGAAAACGGAGCTCACCGCTGCGGCGCAGCCATAACGGTTATTACAGTAAGCAGAAGGCCAGACTATTAGCAACAATCTCTCTCCATCTCTGAAAAGCTTTGCTGATATTGAAGCTCGTTAGAGCCTCGAATCACAGTGTGTCATCTCAAAGGGCTTTTACAGGCCCGCAAGTTTGCAAAGAAAACAGGACGGTAATCCTCATGGAATTGCCGCTATATGACAGCGTCAGGATCACAATGATGATCGGCATGATGTTTGAAATGAATGACTAGAATTTGTACAGGTTATCGCGTGAATATGCCAGTTCTCGTCTCGTGGGAGGGGCTTAGGACAGAGAAGAGAGCTGCAGGATGAGTGCTGTTTCCAAATTCTGACTTTTTTTTTCCCAGAAAACTGGCTACCCTGGGGTACCACTTGAATCACAATATGCTGAAAAGTTATTATGGAATTTTTTGCCCAATAACACCAAAAATAAACTGCCTCCCCCAGCTTTAACAGCTACACATCAAATGTGGAACGACTTCTTAGCTGTCAAGCCAAAATTTCAACTGCAGTTCCATGGGTGGGGCTAGCCAGAGGGGTGTTTGTTTCAGTGGGTGACAATAGACACCTTTGCATTATTAAAGAGCTCCAGTGCAGGCTACATTTGGCAACACAGAAATGACAGAACAAGGCTGAACCTGAATGAGGAATTTCAGGCAACAAAAAAATACAACTGTGCCTGAGACAAAAACGTGACGACTATCAAACAGGCGCACCGCCCTCTTGTTTGTATCCAGTCAAGCCTTTCCACATACATATTTCAGTGAGAGTCATGCAAATTGCAGAAGATGTGAAGTATTTATTTATGCTCTTGCAATTTGTGAGGGTCAGTGACACCTGGAGATTTCCACATCTACAAAGAGCAGGTGCACATTAGCACATGCATATGAGCATCGGTGCGTATAACTTGCTCAAACAATGAAAGGATGCTGCACACTGAACAACAGCAAAAACAATAAAATAGAATCTTATTAAGAAGCAAAAAACGTGCACACAAAATGTGACTATTTTCCAAACAGCAAACAAAGAGGTTGCATTCAGGGAAGTGCTAATGCGTTATGGCGATTGCACTCTTTTGATGAGACCTTCATAAGTGTGCATTAGGCTGTAATTACCTCGGGATTCTGTGGAGACATCAGCCTTATCGGTGCCATCAACATCCTCCACCTGCTCTCCTATGAATGTCTGGGTCAGTGGCTTTTAATTAATTTCAAGCTACTTTTTCTTTTATGTCTACATCCTGCCATTCTCTTTTGGGTTTTTTGTTTGCGATTTTTCATTGTGAGAAATAGCTGCCCAAATTAGTTTTTCTCTCCAAAATGTCTCAGTGTTGTGTTTCTGCATTAATCAATAATTGAATCACGCAACTTTGTTTTTCTTTTCATTTTATGAGCTGAGTTGAAGGTTACATTTTGCCTACAAACTTCTTCAATTTTTTACTTCTGCTACAAAAACACAGAACAATTACTCAAAGGAAAAATCGAATTTTCAAAACAGCAAGTGAATGCAACAAAAATAAGAGTAAAGTACCACTAGTAAAGTGTCATTTAACATTATTTGTCTACTGTACAGTATTGTTGCTGTGCTTGCACGGTGAATTCAGGATATGTGACACCCCACAGATTAGAAAATTCCAATCTGCAGTTTGTCACGGGAATCTGTCATTGTGAACATGACAAGCAGATTTTTCCAGTACAACCCATGATGCATTTATTTGAAACTCTAAATCCCCACTGTCTCTCAGCCCGTCAGATATGAGTGTGAACAAAAGGCTTCAGCCAGTGGAGAGATTATTAAGACACACGTCGTACATCTTCCTGTCAAAGCACTCTTAAACTCTGTTTTTTTACCTGTACATATTAAGATGATCATAATGATGATAAAGATATGACTGTGGATAAATCAGTACTAGGTTAAGACTTACCTTTTGGAGTTGGAGGCTGTATTGGAGCCTGGGAGTAGATTTGGACATGAGGCCAGAGGCGTTCACACTGCAGTCCCTCAGGCTGCGGCTATCGGAGAAATGAGCCTGGAGTTTTTCCCTGTGTCTTCTGTGCAGGGATAACGAGAGAGATTGCAATATTACGACTAAAATAAAGAGGTAATACAGAACAAGAGATGGACTTTTTTTGACAATACAGACTGTAATTTAAGGGTGCAATTAAAAAGAAAGAAAAAGAGAAGATAACCAAAGTGATATTCTTCACTATGAACTAGTGTCTGGCTCTATTAGCTATTTGCTGTGGTCAGGGTGTTTCCTGCCTTCTCTCTAATGATAACACACAGTTTTTAGTCCAGTCATTGATTTCCATGACCCACTTGGCCAGCTCTTTATACACACGTGTAACAGCAAGGTAGGTGATCATATTTATTGACCTTCTTTCACTCCTGACACACACTTTACACTTTACACAGAATGATTTACATTATGGGGACGTGCATTTTGTCCGCAAAAGGAAGGCTAGTCCCCACAATGTGAGTAATACACGCCCGCACACACACACACACACACACAGAGTGTCTGTAGTTAATTGTGATTAATCACCCATTTTTAATCTGTATGTACCTTAAAGGGAAATTTCTCAAGTATATAATATTTATCAACATGGGAGTGGGGCAAATATGTTGCTTTATGCAAATGTATGTAGATATTTATTATTGGAAATCAATTAACAACACAAAACAATGACAAATATTGTCCAGAAACCCTCACAGGTACTGCATTTAGCATTAAAAATATGCTCAAATCATAACATGGCAAACTGCAGCCCAACAGGCAACAACAGCTGTCAGTGTGTCAGAGTGCTGACTTGACTATGACTTGCCCCAAACTACATGTGATTATCATAAAGTGGGCATGTCTGTAAAGGGGAGACTCGTGGGTACTCATAGAACCCATTTTCATTCACATATCTTGAGGTCAGAGGTCAAGGGACCCCTTTGAAAATGGCCATGGCAGTTTTCCTCGCCAAAATGTAGCGTAACTTGGAGCGTTATTTAACCTCCTTCGCGACAATAGTTTTCTAGTTTCATATGATACCAGTATCTTCACTTTAGCTTTAAAACTGAGCCTGCTACAACCTAAAAATTCCAAGTTGCATTAATGCGTTAAAGAAATTAGTGGCGTTAAAATGAATTTGCGTTAACACGTTATTATCGCGTTAACTTTGACAGCCCTACTAAAAACATGTTGTGAATTTTGGAGAAGATTTCATCTATCTTTTTTCAATACATTTTAACTTTTGGACTTTACAACACTGGAGTTATTGACAAGCTCGTACGACATTGTTGGTACCATTGGATTCCTTAGGTTTTCTAGATTTATATGATACCAGTATCTTCAATCTAGCTTGATGAGCCCACTACTACCTAAAAATTGCAAGTTAAGTTAATATATATATAGATGTGTGTGTGCGTGTGTGACAATGAGCATATAAAGAATTTTTATTACTTTATTCCACAAAAAAAAAAGAAAATGACAAGGACGTCTGATTTGACCTACTGAGATTTAACAACATCTGTCAAATGTTGTTTATGTATGAGCACCTTGAAAGGTTAAAGACACAAAATGAGCATCAGTCAATTCGCAGCACACATGGAGACTTTTTTTTTTATCCAGAGCTGTAGCTGAAGGTTTGATGGTGGTGAAACTGGCGCTCAAACTGGTTACAAAAATAGCATTAGGAGAGAAGATGTTTTGCACAAGTGAAAATTTAATTAAGGCAATGTACCGTGAAACGTCCATTACATGCCTTTGTGATAATATTCTCGGAAAAGAAAGAAAGAAAGCCGACGGTTTTCCAGAAATACCTCGAACCTTACTTTACAGAGGGAGACTAGAAGGAACATTTCCAGTTGGAGGTTTTAATGGATAGATAATGTGCATGCATGTTTAATCAAAAGCTGTGAAGTGAACATGTCAGATTGATGGTGCTGGGAAGGTGTTAATTTATCCCTGTGCATCTGGTGACTTAAGCAGACTTTCCTGCTTCATAAATATCTTAAATTTATTGTCACCTCCACAATCTGTTCCAATCTCAACCATAAAAAAGCTCCTATGAACAAACAAAAATGTGAGACAGAAATGTAAAATGGCATCTTTTAGCTATGCTAAACATAAAAATATGACAGTGTTCCTTCATTTTGGATTAAAGTTTGATTGGATTAAAAATTAATTGATGCTTAAGACTTTTGGATTAAATGTTAATTCATCATTAAATGTTCATTCTTAAATACTAGGTTGCTAAACTCTCTCTGCAGCTGAGGCTGCAGGCTAAATGTCTCCTGAGTAAATGACACCGCGAGTTAGAATTTAGGAAGCAAATGACTAAACTGGCTGAAAAGGACAACAAACTAAACTGTGACTAACTGATGGTTTGGTTTCTAACTACTTAAAAGAACAGTATGTAACAGTGAAAGCAGTAAAAAAATATATTCATTGGCTGCGTCTGTTGTAATTCGGGTGTGCTCAATTATTAAATAAGCTTACTACATTATGCTGTACAATATGATACAGTACTTATTACTTAATAAAGTTAATTTCATAGTCAAATCCATGAGAACCAGCGACTGATGGTGGATATTTAGCAAGCATCAGCACTATAGTGATATGTAGCGCCCCTTCCGTATCCTGCCTTATTATTAAATTTTATAGCCACACATAATTAACCAGGCTTTGACTTTCATTTCTTTGGGGTCTTTAAAGATGTATAAGTAACTCTCTTATCTCTAACTCCTCTGTATGGTTTTCAAACACTATCAAGAATGCACTACTGGGTTATCGTCTCCGTGAAGTACTGATACAAATGAAATTTTAGGTCTTTGCTGAGGAGCAGAATAAACTTAAGTTTATTGCAAGAGAAGCTACACTGCCAAACAGCATTTGGGGAAAAGAGCTTAAATTTAACTTGGATCATTTCCGGTACATTTATTCTCCAGTTGAGCCAGTGCTCTCTGGTCACGCTGACCCGATACCACTTCTTGGGAGCGCTACAGTGTTGAAAATAAAACCCATTTTTGTTTATCAAGAACCAATTCAATCAACTCAGCCTACATTAACTCCCTCTTTACACTCGGCCATTACTTTCACATTGTCTACATTCATTTTGTTTCCGCTTCCCTGCAGTGAGTAATTGACTTTGGCGGGCTGCTTTCTGGTACTGCTCTTATCCAGTCACGAACACGTACACGCACGCTTAGGGTCTAATGTTTTTTGAACTTGCTCTAGCCTTATCTGTGTATTTAGTTTTGTGTGAAGCATTTTGTGACACACCTGCTTGCTAAAACCACTTTACAAATAAATCTTACATGAGTATCTGTCCCAAATGCATCCTACACAATTTAGATTTGAAGCCCTGATAAAACATCCTCTAGCTGACTCACACTTAGAAATTCATTGGGCTCCATGCCATGATAGTAAAGTGCTCTTTCTGCACAGCCAGGGGCATACTCTACTAATGTGGTGCTGGTTGGCATCACTCACTTGTTGCGGCGGTAGAGAGCCATACACGCCACTCCGAGAAGACAGATCCCTGAGGCGATGCTGAAGATGGACAGCACCTGCCTCTGGTAAGTGTCACCACTCTCTGCAGAGGAGAGAATACAGTTCAGGCCATTGAATTTCTACTGTGACACAAAGGATATGCTGCGGCTGTGACTGAGCAGGGAGGATGAAAAAAAAACGCATCATGAATTAACATACAGAGCACACACAAACAACGACGGATGGACGTACACATACGTGGCCAGACACACACAGACATCCACCCACAATCTGCATTAGCATAAAGCGACCAATGCTGCTGTCAGTAAATGTCAGTGTTTGAGCATGGGATAGGGACATGGCAGACACAGGCAGGGCTCAGTGACATGTGCTAACTGAAGTGTGATAATCATTTCGTTCAGACAAACCCAGCAGGCAACACCGATGGACCGTCTGCACAGCGGGGTCCACGGCGAGTGTGTGTGTGTGTGTGTACTGAATGTGTGTCAGCATTCGGAGACTGATGGCGACAGGGAATTAGCAGCAAATGAATGCTCCCGGAGCTTCTTGTCAGACCCCTGCACATCAGCGGCAGAGGCTTAAGGTCACAAGCAGCTGGGACAAGCAGCAGTTGATCCCAGCAGATATCTGTCTGACTGAGCAGCTGCATAGTGGAGCTGCACTACTTACCATAGTGCATAGTGCAAGGGGAGGTGAAGGCGGGGCATGCACTGGCTTATCAAAAACAAATCATCTAGGGGTCAAAATGAGCACAGTTTAAAATCTGCAACTAGTAAATGGAATGGTGCAGGAATGAGTCCCTAAACCCAGAAATAAGTTAGCATTTTAGCACTTCCTGTTCCCTCGTCTTTGAAGTCAATGGGTTTTTTGAATTGGTTAAATGCCTGAAATAATGTATCTGGTTAACACAAGCTTAAAAGTACAGTATGTAGGATCTGGCAGCATTTTGTGGTGTGGTTGCAGATTGCAACCGACTGAGTACCCCTCCGCTCACTCCTCCCTTTCCAAGACTGCAGTAGCGTGAGCTGCAGAGTGCAAAAGCGTGGTAACGCCGTTCGTCTCGCTCAGAGGCCATCCTTAACATAATAACACTACTTTAGGAGCAAAAGAAGTTTTGCACTCTGCAGCTCACGTTACCGCAGTTTCAGAAGTGTGTAGAGAACTAAGGTGGCCTTCAGGTAACGTAAAAACGTGAAAGGCTTGCTCTAGAGCCAGAGTTTGGCTTGTCCGTTCTGGGCTACTGTAGAAACATGACGGAGCAACACGGCGGACTCCGTGAAGAGGACCCACTCCCTATGTACAGTAGATATGTAGGGCTCATTATAAGCTAATGAAAACACAATGATCATTACTTTCTGGTGATTATACACTAATGAAAACATAGTTATGAATATTATATTCCATTTCTGCCAATAGATCTCCCAAAATGTTACACACTGTTCCTTTAAGAGATTTTAATGTTTTGTTCTACCATATAAAATACGTCAGCAAATACCCCACTCGTGAATTTTGAAACCTTTATTTGTCTTAAAAAGCTTTTTAATCCTGGCGATTGCATTAACACTTCAAAAATCATAAAAATGGTGTTCATTTGTGAACATTATCTTGCTGAACAAAACGTGTAAGTATCCTAAACTTGTGTTTGCCACAGAGCTTATTTTCTGCAATAATCCAAAATCCAATGGAAAAATCCCATTGGCTTTTTGTCGAGGGAACCAGGGCGGTGCTAACTTCCTGGTTGGCCTACAAAAATATGTCATCCCTGCAGCACTCTATATGTGAAAAATCCACTGTGGAGAGTTGGAGAGACCTTTCTGTCCGACTGTCATCCATGTCCTTGAACACAACCTCCTGTGACATTACTCAATCAATCAAAAACAATAAATCCTCTTGTGTCTGATCTCACCACCTTGACAACGGCAGGGTAAAGTGCAGAAAACATCACCGCAACCTTTTCATGACCTTTGAGGGCTTGTCTGTGGCTTCTGATGCTGTCAACAGAGAACTGTCCTGGGAGGTCTTCTTCAGCCGTGCTTGTCTATCCTGGTTTATCAACTTCCTCCAACTCTTGTTTTAAGGGCACAGTTGGAGAGCTTCTTGTGTTTAAAGCTTACACTAGAGTGTAACCAAGCAAGTCTGTTTGCACCATTTTTTTTTTTTTCCTTCCTCTGCATTACATCAGTGCTGCATCAACACATTTAAGGGGTAGTATGGTGTAACTGAGTTCAAACTGGAGGGAAACCTTTTTAATATTAGACTGCTTCTGGCAAAAGATGGAGATACCATCTGAACACATCCTGGAGTTACAATATGTGGAGATACACTGTGTGTATATATATATATATATATATATATACATCAGAGGTCCAAACTGCCCACTCAGCTCCTGTGAAAAGGAGGCAGGATGGGGTTGGAATTAAAATAGAGCCAGTCTAAAGAAACGCTGCAGGGGTGGCCAGCCGTGACACACTATTGCTTATTTAACACTGGCAAACTGCTATGTGTGTCACATTTTTGGTTATTTGGCAAATAATGGGTTGAAAGCATAACATTTTCAAGTGGAGTTGTTTTTGCTGGTATGTTATCTTGAAAATAGCAATGTGCTTGTTAGTTTAGTTAGTTTATATTGTGCATTATTGTCTGACTGGTACTAGATTTGTGATATTGACACCAATACTGATATTTGAGGATAATAAAAATCGGTTAATACATAAATATACAACGTATCCTCATACAATGGTTCGGGTGATGTCTTACAAATTCCTCAATTTTGTGCATTTTCCTACAAACATGCTAATCATACAGTCTTTTCAAAATAAACTTCCGCCTTCACAGGAAACAACTTGGTTAGGTTTAGACAACAAAACTACTTAGTTAAGTTTAGGCAACAAAACCACTTAGTTAGGTTAAGGCAACAAAAACTACTTAGGTTTTGGCAACAAAACTACTTAGTTAGGTTAAAGCAACAAAACTACTTAGTTAGGTTAAGGCAACAAAAACTACTTAGTTAGGTTAAGGCAACAAAACTGCTTAGTTAGGTTAAGGCAACACAATTACTTAGTTAGGTTAAGGCAACAAAACTACTTAGTTAGGTTAAAGCAACAAAACTACTTAGTTAGGTTAAGGCAACAAAATTACTTAGTTAGGTTAAGGCAACAAAACCACTTAGTTAGGTTAAGGCAACAAAATTACTTAGTTAGGTTAAGGCAACAAAAACTACTTAGGTTTTGGCAACAAAACTACTTAGTTAAGTTTTGGCAACAAAACTACTTAGTTAGGTTAAGGCAAGAAAACTACTTAGTTAGGTTAAGACAACAAAATTACTTAGTTAGGTTAAGGCAACAAAACTACTTAGTTAGGTTAAGGCAACAAAATTACTTAGTTAGGTTAAGGCAACGAAACTACTTAGTTAGGTTAAGGCAACAAAAACTACTTAGGTTTTGGCAACAAAACCACTTAAGTTTTGAGACCAGCTTAGATTTTTTTTCATCGGATATTTTTATAAAAGAGTTTGGGGCAGTATATTTTCTAGCAGAAAAATATACAATTAGCAAAGATAAAAGTAACTTTGAATATAAATGTGTGATAATTTCATACAGTAAACCTTAAAGGAAATGAAATCATGACTAATATCTATAAATACTTGACTTAAGCAAAAATATATTAATTTGAATTAAGATAAATTAAGGTAAAACAGTATACATACAAATGCAGCGTATTTATTTTTTCTGCTGTAATTTAGTAAACTGAAATCGCTTTATGTATATCTGCCAACATAAATGGTGATATTTGTAACTCTAATAAGCCAATATGGCTGATAATATCAGCCCTGGAGAGAACATAATATTAGTGTCAAATATGCGGTTTTATTATAATACTTCAGAGTGGTGGAGCTGTCAACAAGTTCTTGACTCGCAGATTCTTGACCCACCCTGTAATTTGTCAGGGACGTAGCAATGAATGTCTTCAAGCTGCAATTTACAAATGAACAAGAGCAGTTGCCTCTGTTCTTTGTTTAGAAGTAATATGTCACTATGTGTGCTCCTGTAAACCCTGCAGCCTTTCACCATCAGTGAAATGACCTCGCGACGGTTCCATCTTTGAAATATATGGGAAATATCTTTCCCTGCTGCCACATCATCAGTACTCATGTGCAGCACCACCTGAGACAAGCCTTTACCTTTTTTTGGATAGATGAAAAAGGCCTTTTCAAAATCTGAACATAAAAACAGCTGTCTACAAAGCTCTACTGAATGGCTGCGAGGAAAAACCAACATGCAGTCTGTATATAAAACCATTACAGGTCTTTCATGCCCAATGCCTACGAGGCATTCTTGAAATTAGATGCAAGAGCATGTTGGGAAACGGAACTAACCGAACAGCCTCAGCTGCGTTGGCAAAGCCATGTCATGTTGACACGAGGACAACACAATCCCATATGGCCGGGCTATGCCACAGCAACCACACTACACATGACCGGAAAAAAATGCTATAATAAAGAGCATGCTAAAGTATCCATGACGAAATGGGTAGGGGTATTCAGCCTGAAATACATCAGGGCAAACTAGTGAGACACACAAAGCTTCAGCTGCTGGGCTGAAAAAAAAAAAGCAAGATAATCAAAAGACAAGATCATATTTAGAGCACTCAATCCCACTTCAAACAGAGCTTTGCTGTATTCTGACGGTCTCAGACGGTCACATATTGGACTTATATAACAGCTATCAAAAGATTCATTGCTAAAGCGAGAGAAGAAGTCATAATGGAACACAATGAATAAGCTAGTGAGCATGCTCAGTGCTTTCCAGAGCCCCCCAAACAAAACTACCTTCCGTCTGTCATCTGTCCAGCTATCAATCGATCAATCCAGCTCTCATTTTCTCTAATGCATCCGCCCACCTGCAGAAGCATTCTGGACTAATTTAGTCCCCAGATTAAAATCACTGAACTGGTGAATGTTGTGTGTGCAGGGCGGCAGGCTTCCACTTTTCAAAAGCGCCTTCTATTTCCCGGAGCAAGTGTGTGACGCGACGACAGTGTATGAAGCCACGCTAATGGAAAACTTCACAGCATGCAATGTTGGTTTTCATGTATGCACAAAAGGGGAGCCGTAGAGCGGGGGAAAAGACGGAGGAGAGGAAATGGAAAATGATACGAGTGTGGTGCTGTAGAGGCTGTGTGTGTGTGCGGAAAGGGGGGTAATATTGTATATTCCCTCTGGATACAGTGTGCCATTATTAATGAAAGAGGGGCTAGATAATTTGGTTTTTAAAGATTTGTTACCCCCTGGAAGGTTGGAAGGTACCCAAAGAGGTTTAAATTGTATTTCCATTGCATTTGTATAGTTACATAACTCAAAACACAGACAGATATATTTTTTTTCCCCACCATACATAATACAACAGAAGTTGAGCTGACTATACATACACGTGGCAAATAAAGTGGACACACATTCATACATGAACTACTGCGGAGTGTCTTTATTGCTCCATCGTCTCTAACAGCGCTGTTCTTCATGCAGACAGCATACACCTAATTCACCGCCACGGTGTTTCCATGGCGACTGGCCCGCATTAATTTACCAAGGTGAGTGGCCTTGTTGTGCTGGATTGTGTGGTTTCGTATGTGGTATTTCACAGATGTAAGGCGCAATGAACGATTGAACACTCCACACAGTCAATGAAAAGTTGTCTTACCCATGAACTCAATCCCGAGTTCATCCGCTGTTCCATTCAAGGCCAGATAGCATGAGAGAAAAGGGAGGGAATGGGTAAACAGTGGCACAGAGAAGGGGGTGGTGGGAGGGAGAAAGAGAGAGAGAATAAAACAGTTACAACATGATGCGCCTCTATCTTACTCAGAATTCACCTTAGGGAGAGACACATGCTGCAACTAGACCATAAAGTTGGTTTGACGGCTTTCTCTGACATGCCTCTCCCTTGTGCACCAGGTAATGAGCCAGGCAGCCCCAGATGCTTGGTATGCTTTTCCGAGATACACTCTGAATTCACACAGCCTACAGTGGCTTTGAATGAAGAAAGAAAACAACAAAGATACAGGGGCTGAGAGGATTAGAGGAAGGATCATGAAAATAAAGTTGAAAATGACATATCATGTAGCTTTATGTCACCGACGTTGCTTTGCACAGGGCTTATATATTGATTTGAGCCTGAGGCATTGCAGTAATTGTTCTCCTCTTTCTCCAAGCACAGCTTTTCAATATTCACTAGCTGGTCACTTTAAGACTAACACGCGTGTGCACCCGTAGGCAGACAGTACGTTGCACTCTTCTGTATGTCTTTGTCTCGCGCACACACACACACAGTCTTTCTTCATGCAGTTAGTCTTTCCCCTCAATCCCAGTACTGGGGAGACAGATAAAAAGGAGCACTCGTGTTCGTTCCATCCTGACAGTGCCCCTTTTTCATGTCACTGTAATGTAATCTCATTTAAATTAAAATGAAACCCTCACTAGTAATTGCTTTTCTGACAGAGGTGGTCTGAGTTTTAAATAGAATGTGGCTTGCCAAGCTCCTGACAGATTAAGTAGTGGGCACTCTCCAAAAAAAAAAGAAAAAAAAAAAGGCTAACAGAGAAAAAAAACATCTGTTCTCGGATGCATTTTGATGGTACCATGGGAAAATCTGTCAGTGCTCTGGCATTGTGAATATGAGGGAAAAATAAAAACACCCCAGAGAGCTGGAGTGAGATTCACATAAAAAGACAAATGAACATTTGGATGAATGGATTTATAATAATTGCACAAGGTTATCGCGCTCCATTAGGGGGTGTGATTTGAGGAAATAGGCCTTTTTAATGTGAATGATCAAATTTGAAATACAGTTAGCGAACTTAGGACATTTAGGGAAAGTTCCAGAGAGCATTTTGACCCGCAAATGTTAAAATAACGTCTTAAATACAAAGCCAAGTTTGTCATTGACTCTATGACTGCCTGACAGACTGTTAATGAGGGACAGGGATTTCCATGATTTCAGTAATAACAAGAAAGAAACAAAGCTTGAAAAACATGTCTGAAATCCCCAAATTAATCAGTCAATTAAAACATTAATTTGTGTTTGTAATTAAATAGGAAGTAGGTGTCATCATGTTATTACTGAACTAGGGCTGTCAATCGATTAAAATATGTAATCACGACTAATTGCATGATTGTCCATGATTAATTGTGATTAGTTAATTTTTTATCTGTTCAAAATGTACCTTAAAGGAAGATTTGTCAACTATTTAATACTCTTATCAACATGGGGTGGGCAAATATGCTTGCTTTTGCAAATATATGTATATATTTATTATTGGAAATGAATTAACAACACAAAACAATGACAGATATTGTCCAGAAACCCTCACAAGTACTGCATTTAACATAAAAAATCAAATCAGAACATAGCAAACTCAAGCCCAACAGGCAACAACAGCTGTCAGTGTGTCAGTGTGCTGACTTGACTATGACTTGCCCCAAACTGTTTGTGATTATCATAAAGTGGGCATGTCTGTAAAGGGAAGACTCATGGGTACCCACAGAACCCATTTTCATTCACATATCTGGAGGTCAGAGGTCAAGGGACCCCTTTGAAAATGGCAATGGCAGTTTTTCCTCGCCAAAATTTAGCGGAAGTTTGGAGCGTTATTTCACCTCCTTCACAACAAGCTAGTATGACATGGTTGGTACAAATGGATTCCTTAGGTTTTTTTCTAGTTTCATATGATGCCAGTATTTTCACTAGCTTTAAAGTGTTAATGCGTTAAAGAAATTAGTGGCGTTAAAACAAATTTGCATTAACGTGTTATTATCCCGATAACTTTGACAGCCCAATACTGAACACAATGTAAGTTCATCATTTCTAAATTCATCTCTTGCTGCCTCTCTAACAACAACTCACAAACTAATGATTAAAACAGTTTAGAGGAAGTCAATTGTGGCCGGAGGACATTATGCTTTCAGCTATGAGGAATTTTGAGGTTTAATGGTTGACACTTTTGTTACTAGGCGCTTACTGTCACTGTGGAACAAACACTTGGCAAGGCCAAAGAAGTGAATGCAGTATCTCACTGATGTTGCCTGATCTGTATTATCCATTCAGGCCTTTCTCTGTGATTGCCCATGGCAACAGCCAACACTTTCTCCCCCGTCTAAATCGCCCCGACTGTCAAAGCCTGTGCAGATGATGTCATTACGACACTGATACACATCCCTCGCTCTGGCATTTGCCTCGTCTGGAGACATTCACCAATCATAATACGCGCAGGCTCCCCAATCCGTCCCACTGGCAACTCAAAGCGCCCCCGGGAATCACTTACGCCGTCTTGAGGGAGACTTGAGCAAGCTCGGAGAATACCTGTGCATCATGTCAGATGCTGTTGGCCCGATTAAGAGGCGGAAATCTGGCGGGTGGGAGAGACAATAGCAGGAGTGAATCAAATCCTTAATCCCCTCCTTCATTTGGGCGTGCAGGGAACGGGGGAGCCAATGTGTCTGTCTGTCTGTGTGTGTGTGAGTGTGTGTGTGTGTGTGTGAACTCAATATCCTGTGTAGCTACTTACTCCAGACCTAATATCAACCAGTGATAAATAGTTCAAATTAGAGGCTTGGCTTCTTCCTCTTTGTTAATCAGCTGGGTAAAACCAAAAGCCGGCTCACCTCCCTCCACCCTCCTCTTCAATCTCCCACCAAACATCCCTTCTGTAGTCTCAAAGGTGCAACTAGCCCAACTGAACCACCATTAGCGCCACGTCTTTAACTCTCTCACAGTTAAGACAGGAACTCATCCCGATTTTTTTTTTTTTTTTTTTACCAGATATAGACTAAATTGCAGCCTTCCTACACTCCTATGTTTCCAATTAAAGACCCCGCCACTTCCCCACTGTGTACCAATACCTTAGACCCGCGGCACCTTCTACCCACCTCATTTCCAAAGCTGAGCTCACAGCAGTGTAGCTGGAAGTACCTGACAGGGAGCCTCTTTGTCCTTTTGTCCCTGGGCTTTTTTTGAGATGTGCGAGACAGTCTCCGCTTCTCTTTCTACCTCTGTAAGGGCGTATGACGGAGTGGCACTGTGTTGCGCTAGCCAGATCGGACTGCTCTGTTGAGTGGCTGCTTTGTGGCCAGTCAATACCAAGACAAAGCACGAGAGGCGATGGATGATTTGTGACTGCGAGGTGCACAGAGATTGATTTCAAGAAAAAGAAAAAAGGTTAAAGAGAAAAGTGTGTAGCCGATGATACTTGTCTCTCCCCCCAGTGTGTGATTTGTGTCTAACGCTGAAGATGTAGAATTAAACTGCATCCAAAACACAAATACTGTACACACACTGACACACAATGAATTGAATTTCACCGGAGCTCGTAGTGTGTGCATGTATGCGTGCATGTTATTATATGATTTGGCTTTTGAAAACAGGATAATCCTCAGAAACCCTTGGTAATCTGGGTAAATTTTAGATTACTTTATATCAACAGAGATCAAAATAGGCTTCATTCCTCTCTCAAATCTTCCAGGGTACTCTTTATCTCTTATGGTGGTTAAACGATTGTGGTCAAAACACAACTCTCTGTGGTGAACAGGTGCATGCGTGGAGTAGCGGTACAAGACAATTTTTATACAGTTTTGTATTCTAATTTTGGTTTTCCTGATGAAAGATGTCGGGGATGAGTTCATGGCACAAAAATGACTACTGACAATTTCTTTAACATGGTTTATGAGCATTTTATTTTGGTCTGATAGAAGTCCTGTCTCCCATTTACTTCTCCATCCACCTATTTCATGTGCTAACTTATTGTCATAAATACTTATATACTTTTAATATGACTGAGATTCATCATGTACAGTATAACCAATATTATTACCATTACTGTATATGTACTCTTGAGATCCACGGGACATATTTATTAGTAGTGCGTTATGTAAACACTGTGTACTGTATCGAGAGGGGACTGTTACACCGCCGAACTGCATGCTGGGTACAGCTCACTCTCCGTCGCTCACTACATTCAAGAATAGATGAAGAAAGAGACCCTTGGCACCATAATGACGCATACTCCAGCATTGCTAGGGGATGTAACTATGTCACGGCAGGTGTATTGCTCAGGAAGCGCAGTGTTGAGTGGGAAGTTGTTTGGATGAGCAGTTTTCAAGCAGCAACACCGGAGGACGAGCAATCTGTCCCGTACCGAACAGGGACATTTTGAATGAGGACTGTACTGGTAACCAATAAAGGATATTGGGAGGTCTATCCTTACTTTCCATGATATCTTTATATTCATGACAAGTCTGGCAAGGCTGCACTTTAGATCATATCATATTACCATATATGCCAGCTGTATATATATGTATATGTAGTGTATACAGCGGGGGTGGATGGATGGGGATGATTCTGGGCCACAAGTGTTCCATATGGAGCTTAATTTAATGAAACATCTGTGATGGGAGGTGTCTCGCATAGAGTATCATTTTTTTTCCTGTAGCGCACATTGCAAGTTTTCGACCAACAGCATGTTTTTTCTCTCTCAAAATAGTACTGGAATATTGTGTGCATTCAGTAAAAACTGTGACATGCTGATCCAGATATTTATTTGAATACATTTTTATCCCCCCCCCAAAACTATTTTGAACACTAAATAAACCCACGTTTCTGTAGTTTTAGCTGGAAACAGGCATTGTTTATAATTTTTCAAATGTTATGTTATAATTAGGGCTGTCAAAGTTAACGCGATAATAACACAAATTTGTTTTAACGCCACTAATTGCTTTAACGCATTAACGCAACTTGCTATATTTAGGTTGTAGCGGGCTAATAGCTGTTGAGTTTGCCATGTTATGATTTGAGCATATTTTTTTATGCTAAATGCAGTACCTGTGAGGGTTTCTGGACAATATTTGTCATTGTTTTGTGTTGTTAATTAATTTCCAATAATAAATATATACATACATTTGCATAAAGCAAGCACATTTGCCCACTCCCATGTAGTATTAAATACTACAAAATTTAGAGTATTAAATACTTGACAAATCCCCCTTTAAGTACATTTTGAACAGATTAAAAATGTGCAATTAACTTGCGATTAATCGCAATTAATCATGGAAAATCATGAATATTTTAGTTGATTGACAGCCATAATAATAATAATTCTTTAACACAAAACTATGTTTATTCCAGACTCTGCTTTTTTTTTTGCAGCTCACTGAATATTTTTACCTCAGGTAACCTCAGGCCTCTAGAAATGATTCAAATCAATCTGCGAAGGAAAAATGACCCTTTTGGCTCATTGTTTACACATCGTAACACAAGCAACCTGTGACTGGGGAGGCTGTTAATAGATAAAGCTTTGTTTTTAGGGGTCATGCGTTGAAAAGGTTGGGAATCACCGCCTTAAACTCCTCTGGATACAACACAGGAGCAGTTGCAAGAGCAGCAACAGTGCAAATATTTGTAGCTTAGGAGTTAATGCTGTTGTCTGGGAGATTCCTCCTCTTATTGTATTTTCCCACACGCTGATCAAACTGTTTCATGGGTTTATCATCACCAACTGTAAAAGATGGATGTCCCTGAAACACAGTTGTTTTTTAGTCATCTGAAGGGTCTATTGTTTGTTTAATCCACTGACAAAAATCCATCCACTCTAATTTTCTGCTTCAATCCTGCTATATTTTGAAGTAGGGATCTTTTCCCAAGAATAATTTTATTGAAGTGCTTTTAGTAAGCCCAAACACTGCAGGAAATATAGTTTCTAAATTTGTAAATAATAACAAATTTATATACAGTATATTTTACTGCAGAGTCTTAAAGAAATCTGCATAAAACTGATCATAAAAAATGCATATAACACATCACACAAACCCTCTTTTTAAAATGTGCCTTCTGAGGCTTATTGTTTTATACATTTTTAATAATAAATGCAAATGTACTCTAAATGTGCTGTAATCTGCTGTATTTGTGTCTTCGGGCGTCCATTTTTGTGCAAAACACAATACCATTCAGCCTATCTCAAAGAGCAACATAAAATCTTTCGATCTAGACACACACGGAAATTGATGTCTGCCTATAGAAGATAAAATAAATCCCACTGTGAAAACTGGCTGCCATGAGGGAGAAAGAAACATGCCTTGTGACACTGGCTTGTGACCCCATTAATGGTCTCTCAGTGGGCCTGGTGGCATCAAACAGAAGGCGATAGGAGTTAAGTTTTCTCTCTGGCTCTTGGTGCAGAGGAGCCAAGTCACTCCATAAAACAGTGTGAATTTGTAAAGCCACAGTCTCGTGGGAAAGGCTCTGGGCCTCCAATTTCTCTTCCGTGTACCTCTGACTTTTGCTTTATTTTTTAACTACACTACACAGCTGTCACGGGGATTCAAAGACTCCAGGGGAATTGTTTTTCACGAAGAATAGGAAACTGAAGACTTTCCTACCTTTTAGCGAGACTAAAGCAAAGCAAGATTAAAGACTGTAATAAAAGATACAGCAGGTTTTATGCACAGGGTTTAATTCTAATATCTGCATGGTAGTGCTGTACCTATGTAGGCCAATAAAGAAACGCAGTCTCATGATACGCATTATGACTGTCTGGTATCTAAATCATGTTTTTTTATTGCTCTAATAATTTCCAAATTTAGATTCAAAATGAAAATTCCCAACATTACGACACTATTAATCAATGTATCGCCACGTGTTATGAACAAAATGGACATAGAATGGACATATTAAGCCTAAAGTAGATGATGCAGCAACTAAAAACAAGTACGTTATTATGAATTAAATGCTGTAATGCAGGGACTGTAACATTACCTGTCAGACTATAAACTTTAGCTACAGCTTTATATTATCTGGTACTCATATTAGGTTAGAGACTTAAAGTGTTCGACATCACCAAAAGCACAAGTGGCCAAAAAAATTTACTTTACGGTATGTTATGCACTAATAATGACAAATTATATATATCTAACATTTCCTCTTAACTGGGAATTAGTTATGTTTAGAGTTGTCAAAGTTAACGCAATAATAACGTGACTTAACGCCACTAATTTCTCTAACACATTGATGCAACTTGCGTTTTTTAGGTTGTACCAGGCTCAGTTTTAAAGATAGAGCGAAGATCCTATGAATCATGTATCATATGAAACTAGAAAACCGAAGGAATCCATTGGTACCAACTGGGAAAGAGGCTAAATAACGCTACAAACTGGACAAAATGTGTCATTGTTTTGTGTTGTTAATTGATTTCCAATGATAAATATATACATACATTTGCATAAAGTAAGCATATTTTCCCACTCCCATGTTGATAACAGTATTAAATAATTGAAAAATCTCGATTTAAGGTACATTTTGAACAGATAAAAAATTTGCAATTAATTTGCGATTAACTATTTTAATTGATTGACAGCCCTAATAAAAACAAAACATGAAATTCTATCCATCTAACAATCAGCTTTGGATTATACAAATATCAAATGACTAGAACATTTCCTCTTAACTGGGAATTAGTTATGTTAAAAGTCTTTTTGGGGTATTTCATGCCTTCATTAATGAGTAGACAGTCGAGAACTGAGAGGACACGAGGGGGAGAAAGAAAGAAATGGGAAGCGACATGCTACAAAGGTTCCCAGCTGGAATCGTAGCTGGTACGTTGTGTTTCATGGTTTCTGAAGTCTTCGGGCCCAGAGGACTACGAAGTACTGTGCTGCAAGAGTTAACATGAGGATGATCTCACTTGATTTATATTTATCTTGTTGACTGACAGTACAGTGAGAGATTCGCTCACGGGCATGTAACATGTTCTTGTTACGAGTTTGTTTTTCATGTCGCAGATCAATACACCGATATTGTACTGTAGAATAAAAAATAGAAAAGGAGAGCGTACTTGGGTCTGACAAGATAGCATCTGTCTTGGGTACAAACTGGTCACAGCGTAGTCCATGGTAGCCCTCCTTACACCTGAGAGAGAGAGAGAGAGAGAGAGAGGAAAAGAGACAGAGAGCAAGATTAGAAGTAAGACAAACCAAGCAAAAAGTACCAGAGTACAGCATGAACTGTCAGCCGAGGAGACTTGCAGATAAGGAAAAGTTGAGAGCGGGAGACCTAGAGAGAAGAACTGAATGGACGGTAAAAAGTGGAGTGCTCACCGAGGACTGAGGTGGTGGAGGGAGATACACAGAAACTGTCGAGAGGGGTGCGGTGAGAAGAAAGAGAAAGGAAGGGGAAGATAGTTGGGCCGGCCTAAGCAGCGCCTGCAGCCTCACAGATAGCACATGACTGACAGGAATGCCAGGTCCCAGTGGAAAGAAACGGGGAACTGGGATGGAGAGTACTTGGCGTGATGCAGACGACTCAAGATCTACAGTGGAAGGGAAGCTGCCATACTTGGAACACTCATATAAACAACGTCCTGGCACAGTCCAGATATTTGCCTTCATCATCAAATAAATATCCCCCTACTCTGTTGATGCCTGCAGATCCCTCAGCAACTGTCAGAAATATATCCACCGGAATTATGACATTTGAAGTTTGGCTTGGTTGAGTGTGTTGCAATATCGCAGCAATACCCTCATCGTTATACATTATTATCCATGTATAATTCTTGTTAATGATTGGGGATTTTTTACCAATCCTATGCTGATAACTGACTGAATTAAAGGGAAAACTTCAAAAACATACTTGTACTTTCAGAATAAAACATGTTTTTTTTTTACAAAAACTTGAAAAATGAGGTCACAAATATAAAGTTTGGAGTTGTTCCTCTGCACTCAGCCCTAGTTTGGCACAATCCTCAATCGTTTTTTGCCTCAAAGAGGACTTAGGCATTTTTTATTCCTATCTTCAGTAGTGGCCACACTGTGAGCACATTCAGTGGGCTGATCCATCCCTCTGCTCTTTCACAGCTTAGGGGAGACAATTGGGGGATTTGCTTTGATGTGTCTGTTTCAACATAAACTTGTACATGAGTGAGCGATATGTCAGAGTTGTCTATACTTTCTCCGTTCCATCAGTCGGTGACATATTGTAGGAAACTGCGGGGATTTACGCTCACCCATTATCCATCAATATCCGTCCACCCCATTTCCACCAGTGTCACCGATCTCACATACAGTTTAATGTATTGGATGAGTGACAGGCAGAAGTGGACCATTCGGTCTCACTCAGCTCGGCTAGACCTGATAGCTTGAGGGAAAATAAAAAAAGCAACAATGCCAACAACCACTGAGCTATGTAAAACAGACTGAGCAGCAGTGGAGATCACAAGTTGTTGGTTAAGGCTGGGATAAGAGTGAAAAGTGCGATAGACTGTCATCTTTCTTTGTTTTTACATCTCAAGCTGCAGTTTCAGCTTCCATTTGTTCAGCGTTTCTCGGTTTCTTATCCTCCTGTTTTCTCTGTAATGCAGTATGAAACTGCACATCTGATGGAAATAAATAGGATGCAGTATATGGTCCTCTTATTTCATGCTGGCTCAAAGATGATGGTGGTGCTAATCCAACTGTATCTGCTTTTTCACTGTGTCCATTTTTTTTTCAGTTTGCACCTGTTTTGGGGGATTTCGTGGCTCCAAAGGAAAATGCTCCTGTCATGAAGAGTTGAGTGTCATGCAGATTAGGTGGCACAGCGCAATTCTGGTACTTGTTTTGGCATAATAATGTGAATTTCCACCAGTAGAAACCACCTCTTAGCACGAGGTTCTTGATGAAGCTTTTAACCTACATTGACTGGCTACTTGGAGGCAGTGGAAACCCTCTGTGAACACTGACATATTATCATCTAAGTTGATATGGTTTTTGCTCTCCATGTACCGAAAATATCTAGCTCTTTAACTGTTAAATGCTCCATATGTTCACCCGCTGGTCTGTCTGTGTGTCTTGTGGAGCTAGAGAGGTAACAGTGGGTTTTTAGAGTTGTTTTCGCTGAAAACAGCTGCCTCCTGCTGCTGGAAACTACAGAAAACGTGGAGTGTGGAGAGAAAACCAAAACAGTAAAATTGCGTGCCATGAAAACCAAAACAATGAGTTGAAAGACACTGTAATTTCTGTGTAGTACATTGAGAGAGATGCATAAAACCGGAGTCAAATTCCTTGTATGTATGTACTGATTCTGATTCTAATTCTTCGTACAGCTGAGGGGAACTGCAGAGCCGGGTTCTTCGCTACAAGTCATCCCTTCTCCTCCCATCCCATTTGTTCCGTTGTAATTATAAAAATACTGATGATAAAAAAATCTAATTGAAAGCTGCACAACACATTTTAAGTGGCGGTGTGCTACAAAGTGAGTTTGAGAAGCTTTTGAAACCTCGGTGCCGTTCACGGCGTTCAGCACCGCTGTCGAGCTGCAGGGCGTGATCGTTGAAACAGTCATTTTGTGTTATGTGGCAGTAAAAACTCTCTAACTGCACCTTTAAATAGTGGAACTCATTACTGTTCAACTGATGTGTGAAAAATGCCCTTGAAAAACCTCAAACTCTTTGTGTCATTTCGGTTTCAAAGTAATAAGAAAAACACACAAAAAACCTCTCTAGTTACCAGCTCAGGCAGGCAAAGGAGGGGATCAAGTACTTGATTCTCTCCTGTCATTGTTTCTCCCACGACCAGACTTCTACCTCTTAATCAGCCTGGAGAAAATGACAAATACAATACCCTGGTATTGTCCAAACCCTCTCTTAACTCAGACACAAAATGATGTCGTCCTATAGAGCAGCACACAGAGCTACAAACAGACCAATGATACCTACCAATACAGATATGACGACCAAGCAAACTGAAGGATTCATTGTTGGCAAAATGGGATGATGTTATTGTAATGCAGATTATAGTTTATAGTATTCATTAGCTCTTGATCACACTTGTGCATTTGTGAGTCAGGACTGGTTTAGTTAATTATTTGCATAATACAGTAAAGTACAATACAAATTTTTGAGCTGAATAACATCAGTTAGATTCTTATAGTCATTGTTGATAATGCATCTGTATGCATGTATGCATCTTACAGAGAAAAAAAAAAGAAAACAGACGAAAGTCAACACGTGGCTATGTGATCTAAAATAAACCTTGTTGAGAAAATATGTGAATGAGAATATCCTTTTAAAAAATCATCATTAATTACCATAAAGATACACCATTAAATCAGACCGCACATTTCACAGCGAAATGGAATATGCAAAATAACATGCCATGTGATGCGTAACGCACCAATCCAAATGACTAATGCAAAAATATCAGATTAATTACCAAATTAAAACTGCTTTTGTACGGGAGTAATTAATACGAGGCCACGGTGGGATTTCAAAATGTGAGAGAGAAATCCCAGGAGGAGCTTGGAGTTTTTGACACATATATTCATCTTACATCCAATGTTAACCTTTTTGTTATGAAAGTTGGGAACCTTACTGATGCCGGTACTTTCCGTGTGGACGGATATAAACTTTGGGCATCCTCGATTTGATATAAAATACAAGCACTGTCCCTTTTTTGTCAGCGTGCCAATCAGAGTGAAACAGCCAATCGTGCACCGTAAAAAATTCAGGGAGGACCCCAAGGCGACCATTCAGATTTCAAGGGTAAATGGTCCCTCCCCTGCCATTGCTCGGCTCTGCCCTACATCACCTTCTCTCTCCTTGGGTGTGAGCTGAGACACCTTGTTAGTATTCTGAATCACGAACCCAAAGGCAGAATGCCTGTCTGGCTATCTGTTTACGTCTGGGCTTTGCTTTCTGTTTGTCTAAGTCTCCATCTCTCCCCTCCTACCATCTTTGTAGCACTGTGAAACAAGCTCAGCCGTCCCTCAATGAGATGCAAACAATGCTTTGTAAGTGTGTTTGTGTGAACATGGCGTCAAATGGATGATAAACAATGTGAGATAACGACACGCTTTGAGTATGTGTGCATCTTCCAATGAGGGGGAAATGGGGGAACAAAAGCTTGTATTTATGTATGTGTGTGTCGGCGTGTTTCAAAAGGGGGGGAAAATATCTCAAAGAGAGCCCAGATGTGTGTGTACATGTGTTTGTGTGGCACATTCGACAGCTTTTCTCAAGTGTGTGCATGTGTTTATATCCTGCAGCCGCCGTGTGTGTGTGTGTGTGTGTACGAGCAGCAGCTATATAGACTCGGAGCATGTTTTCCCCCCACTGCTCCGGAGCTGTCTGCGACTATCCAGCTGCCTTTAACACATGTTCGAGTCACAGAGAAAACACACCTCTGAGTCTGGAGGATGACGGAGGGGTGGGGAGCGCTGCCTCATAACTAATCACCACCCTGCCTGTTAATTAGCGTGAAGAAAAATGGAGGACAGTTGGAGTGCAAGGGGAGGGGAAAAGAGGTTCAAGGAGGAGAGGAGGGATGGGAATGTGATCGCGTCAACCAAACTTTTTCATTTAATCCCTGACGCCTGAGCATATTAGCTTCCACATGTCCTATAAATTAAAAAAAAAAAACCATAGGAGCTAATACTGTGTAGTGTTGAGCACTTACTGACCAGATTAACTCTTGTAGCTAACTTTTAGATGCACAATATCTGGTGGCCATTGATGGTTTTTAACAAGATAAATTGCGAAATGCAGAATTCAAAACGGGGATTAATCCCTCACTTTTACCAGCATCTGTTGACAGTTGCAATGACATGGGCATTACTGTTGTATACAGTTTATAGGGATATAGGCAGGACTGTAAATTAACTATTTTGCCTACCACTATGGCCGGTGGATTACATAATCTACCAGTAACGCAATAGATTACCATTGTTTTTCTTTGGCTGGTGAGTGAATCAAATCTAGCAGCCTCTTGCATATTTTAACACCATTTGGCTGCTGGTGCTAATTTCCAACCCTGCTTATAATACAGTACAAGTTGTACAAGGAAAATTGAGTAATTTAAGCAGAAATTCAAAGTTTATTCTTGACCTTTTGAAACAATAGTTCCAGTTTGCATTTCTGTCTGAGCAACAGTTTGATATTTTGGCAATTTCGCTTCTTTGCTTTTCTGGCCAAGAAGATTGATGCCACTCAAATGTCTAATACGGTAAATACTGTATAAGGATTAGTTTAGCCTAGTGTAGAGGCTGGAAAACAGGGAAAAACCCAGCCAAGAAATAGTTGCACACATACAACCCATAAAGCCAAAACATGTAGCTTTTACACTTGGGTTTTTTGTAAGGATTAAACAAACAAGATATAACCCGTTAGTGTTAGTGAGCTTCAGAGGTGCTGTTAGGCAGATTTTGTACCTCTGAACAGAGCCAGGCTATCTGTTTCCCTGTGTTTCCAGTCTTTATGCCAAGCTAAGCAAACCAGCTCCTGGCAGTAGCTTCATATTTACTGTACAAGACATGCAAATCTAACAATCTATCTCATCTAAGTCTTGGTATCACAGCAAATAAGCCCAACATGTTGAACTATTCCTTTAAGGACTTCTCATCTAATCTGGCATAAACGCTGAGGTTCAAAGTTCATTCTTAACGTAAAAAAAAAGGACATTTTCTGCATCTGCTGATGAAGATCATGTGATTGAAAGCTCCAGAACGGATACTAAATGGACCTTGGAAAGTTTCTCAATTGAGTAATTTATCTTATTACATAAGTGATCCATCCAGAAGCATCTAACAAAGAGATGATAAGTCATCATTAAAATAAAATTATACAACTGCTTTTGTTGTATATGTAAACTTTTGAAGGGTAAACGAATACACAAATATACAATGTTGCTCTGGTCAAATAATTACTATTCCAATAGGACTTAGAAGTGCACTAATATTTCATTAAGTTCACATAATTAAGTACATGTACCCATCAATTAAATACGGCAATTGTTATTTTTCATGGTGTCTATATTCCGAGCTGCACTTAGCTGAAATCAATTCTTCTGATTTGAAGGGAAATGGGTTTTCTAAGGAGTAGGAAAGTAGCTGTGTAGGAAATTCCATCTTTGATTTGAACATTTGGCATCCCGCAGGGTTCAACATTATGGGGTAAGCACAGTCACAGCCTCCCTCTCAATATGAAAAAGCTTTCCAACAGCATGTCTCGATTTATCTAGGATATATGACTGGGGCTTTATGACTCGAGCTGGCTACCCCTGAACTGCAGGACATTGCTATCATCAGCTTGTTATCCCTGTTTGCCAAAATGAAATGAATAACTTTTTTTTTATGCTGGCATGAACTCCCGATTTAGAAATACTGTACTACTACTAAACCAAAGAAGAAAAGACACGGCATGCTACTTTAGCTTGGCACTTGATCTAATCTACGCATGATGATTGGGACGTTAACAGAAAGTATCTACAAATGATTTGAAACACACATAATGTTGGACTGAATCCATTTCCCCTGAATTACCTGACTTCTTGGAAGTGACTTTCTTCAGTCTACCTATCAAAGGCAATCATTATTTGGCAGCAGGGGGTTCTCGCCAAAACTCAATAGACACATTCATCACACTGCACCAAGTCTTTTGACTCTCTGCCACATCTCATATTGCACACCAACTGGTGCAGTTGATGTTGTTACGTATTACTGAATTGGGCGTTACCCCCTAATTTCCATAAATTGACCTAAAAGTCATGCATAATAAAATCTAGATTTGAATATGCGTTGGCAGCACAGATGTAATATGGTATTATGCTAATTGCTAAATATCTAAATAAATTATTTAAAGTCCAGTCACTGTGTGGGGGATGTTGAATACTGTGGTATTTTAATTTGCTCATTTTTGAGATATAACACCTGCTGAAGTGTATAAATACCGCATATATATGAGGAAGCTGAGGGCACGCAGTTGATTTAAGCTGCATTTCGCTTTCCACCGCAGCCTAATTTTTACCACTGGGAAAGTCGGGATGACTAACTAAAAATCCATTTTTTATGAGCAGAAAAAAAAAAAAAAAAGTAGACCTCCAGTGATCTAATTTCTTTTATAATAAGAAATACGCACATAAACATATCACACATGCATGCATTCTCTCTCTCTCACACACACACACACACACAGCCATCTCTGCTTCACTCTCAATATCAAAGCCTAATCAGTGGCTGACACTTCTCTCATTGTTATTGATGGGGTACGAGGGAAGAATAGGCTATGAGTTGGCTGCAATCTGCTCAGATTGTTCTACGGTATAAAAAAAACAAAACATGATACGAAGCCAGAAATGCCTCCTATAAAAGACAGTCTTCCACCTTTATCGCATAAGCCGTACATATCTCTATCTGTCTTTTGCAGCGGTGCAGCGAGGGAAAGGTACGGTGGACAAGATTTACACCTTGAGCGTATTTGATGGATGTCTATTACTGCGTGTGAGCTGTTTACATACAAGAGTGATGTGTGGCTGCCAGGATGTGTCTGCGTTCAAAACTTTAATGCTACAGCGAGAAGAGGCCAGCGAGAGGTAAAGCTAGAAGGATGGCTGTCACCGAGCGACGTCTCTTTCTATTAAAATAACCGGGGAATGCGTGGATGCAAACATTAATGCGGGGCGTAGCAAGTTAAATAATTGGCATCATAAATTTAGGTAGACTTAATTACTTTGATGACAAAACAGAGCATTAATAAAGCTATTCCATTTGTGGGGGACATGAAAAGTATGATGTAGCGCTATAATAATGTGATTAGAATCTAGATTGTCAGTCAAGCAACTGTTTGTCTCCGATATTGCGCTCAACTCAACTACAGTTAATTAGAGCTTCATTAGGGTTCTGACCAATGAGCCACTTTACTGGCGTACTAAATACATTGTGAATAAAGTTAAGTGTCCCGATTCCTTTTATACGCTTTCACCACTTTTTTGGATCTTATCCGGAATACATTTTGCCGCTGAATAGTGTTTACAGTATATTCCATTTTCTTGCTATAATTGCTGCTGCAATGTCCCCATCTTGCTGCAGGGATCATTACATTTCCATCAGCTAAGACAGTAAACAAGGCTGCTGCAGCCATTTCATTCATCAAGATAAACACACACTTACACGATCTCACTGTCAAATGTCATCCGAACCAACTAGCAAAATGAAATATTTCAATAGGCACGTGGCACAAAAGAGCAACACAGCACACAATGTTCTGGTCTGGTGCACACTATCTTGCCTGTGCTCCAAGTAGTCATTAAGCTCTTGGAGGATGAAGACGTCCCGGCTTGTTTGCCTTGCACATCAGCAGGGCTGAGTGTGAAACGGAGGAGCTGGCACTATATCACGCGGGAGTGCACACTACATCATGACGGTGCTCCCAAGCTGCGAGTCTGTAACAGGTGCTGTTTCAAAGGACTAGAGATAACAGAGGGGAAAGAAAAGGGTGAGGGGAGACGGACACAGTGAGAGGGGTAGGGGGGGCACGCTGCTGAAGGGGATGTATTCCTCTTCATCTTCAGAGATTTCTTTTCGCTTCCGCTTTCTGGGCGCGCGTGTGTGTGTGTGTGTGTGTGTGTGTGTGTGTGCGTGCACGTGTGCACACAATTGCAAAAAATATACTGGCAGTCTGGGAAATTCTATTCTGTTTTGAAGAGCATAATACTTTAAGCTACGCTCTTGAAAAAATAAGGATAAATTTTACCGGCAGTCTGTATAGGTTAAATATTCATAAGGTTTGCACTTCCAACCCTGTATAATACGAGACATCTGCATTGTGTACTATTAACCCCTGCAAGCAACCTTCTACTGGCTTCCCACTCACTGATTCATAATTTAAAAGTGCACTGCTTGAGTACTTCCATACTGGAAAAAAGAAAACAATAGATATGAGTGATATATATATATATATATATTGGGCCTGCTAAATCTTGATAATGGGAAATTTATATTATTAAGTATTATTACGATAATGAAATCATAGCCGATAAGTTATCGGTTGATAATAAAGAGCCAGATTGCTTTCATTGACTTAACAAGTGCAGCATCTACACACTCCAATACAGTAGGTGGCGGTATGCACCTTTAAAGTTGGTTCGCAATCTGCTAATATGCTGATTAGTAGGGATGGGCATTCAAAGCAAAAATAGAAAAGAAACTTTTAAGGTCTTTTCCTAAAATATTACTGCAAATGTGCTTTTTTTAAAAAAAGAAATCGCCAAGAGGGGATTTGTGTTCTTGAGCGATGACTACCTATCAAAGAAGGGACTTCCATAAACTGCAGTGGAACTGTCTGTACCGATTCCTTCACCTAATGAGTGTCTGTTTACCACAACAAACTTTCTTTCTTTACTACTTTGTTTATTACTTTAATGTTTTCAATATTTAAACATTTCTCTGTGAAACAAATATCACCACTTTTATTACGGCCACATTAATAAATAATATCTCACCTGGAAATTAAAACTTAGCTGAATGCACTAACATCAAGGACTGCAGTATAAGCAACTTTTTTCTTTTACTTTATAGTCTTTAATTATATAAAATGTATTATTGAAGTCACATTTTAAAGATTGATAACAACAGTGCATTTTTTTTCATATTCTTCAGTGTTATTGCTTGTAATTTTTATGACCTGTGTGCAACACATACACCCACGCCGACGGAAAAGAGACTAACTGAACGTGCCACACACACATTTCTTACTGGCGCCGAGTGGTAACGTTACTACAAGGCAGCGCCTGCGACGGTAGAAACAAGGGAAAGGACGATGGAAGCATCGTCGCATGTCGATGTCGTCGCCGGTATGGATGTTTTTCACAGTTTCAGAGGAAGACGACGTGATTGCAATTAGCAATACAAGTTTTTTTTTCTTTACTCGCTACATCTTAGCCTTTCTTGCCCTCAGGTGTTGATGAACTACAGGTTATGAACTTTTTTTTATAATACAAAAATGTAAAAATGATCAGTTATCTTATCAGCATCAGCCATGAGAAGCAGGTAATAATCGGTTATCTGTAAAAAAAAAAAAAAATAAATCATATTGTGCATCCCAAGAAAACAAACAAACAACAACAGTAGATTGTCTTTGCTGTTTGGAACAAAAGACATTGTCCCCATTGTCTTTTTTATCTGTAAATATAAGCACAGAGCAGCACGACTAACACGGCACATAGCGGGGAGATAAGGTTATCATCAATCAGCTCTGTTTGTGGTGGTGATCATCTGGTGTGTTTGCAGAGGACTTGCTAAACATCATCAATTAACGCGGGTCTGTTAAGAGGTGCAACAGCAAAAAGAATCAACAGCTCAAATTCCACAGAGTGAAAAAGCCACGTAGATAACCGGCTATCACTGCAGCTGTGTTGTTATTTGCACCATGTTTCTGTTAACGATGTTATATGAGTCATGCCTCGTGGCCGTGAGTAATATCTTCAGGTGCTGGCATGAATGTATGAGTTTCTAACTAACATTTTTACTGAGCTGAAAGTGCATTTGTTTTGGCCAGAGAAAAAAATCGAAGGCCCAAGCGGCTTCTGATTTACGTTTGTCCTATATTTAGCCTACAGGGGGTGCCATTTTTACATCAATCTTACGTGCTCAATGGACACGCTAAAGAGACAAGAAGACAACCTGGGATACCTATAAATAAAACACATTTCTCCATAAAGTGGTTTCACCAGGGAGCATTACATCAAACTGAATTATGATGTATCTATCCCACTTTCTCACCATTCGGTTTGATGTGCTGCTAACTAAAAAACGGAAGAATTCGAGCGCAGGGCATGCAGATACAGGCTTACAACTTCTTGTTAAATAGCACATTTACTTTTAGATTCCCACACTTTAGCTGTCATCACTCCAATCAGAGTAATTAAGGTTCTGTGTGTTAATCAAATGATGACTTGTTTGAGGCGAAGGCATCGCTAACACTATGATATTCACTGCTCTTGTTAATATTTGATAAGAGAGAGAATATTTTGACTCATCCTAACAATCTTAACACTTATGAGAGCCATCAAAACAATATCTTCCTGAATCACCAGAGAGGTTTCTGTGACTTTTATTATTCATCAGACCTCTCCTCCTTTTGCGAGCGACTGCCAGCGCCAGACAGGCGCAACATCGACTGTTGGCTGCCTCCACTGTGATGCAGTACATTACGAATTTAGAAAGGGGTGTTTGAACTGTACCTTGAGAGAACATAATGGGATTATTTAACAGTAATAAAGAAAGACGGCAAGAGAGTGGAGGGGGAGAAAAAAAACACACACAAGAGCCCCTTGCTTGTCAATGAGGTGTGTAAAAGCTTATCTTCTTTGATACCATCTACATGCCCCTTTAGGACGGGCGCCAATGAAAAAGTAATTAAGTTCAACTGTGTTGTTTGGAAGCCTGACAATAAATAGAAACTACAGTCCTGACATGAGTCATTACTCAGGAGTGATTGAGTTTAATTGTTATTTGCAAACAGCCTGTTTGACTCAACGTCGCTAAAGGTGCCAAGAATCGCAGGAGATGCGGCAGATGACATCACCGCAGCAGGCGCGAGAGTGACCTGAATAATTCACCCCCCCTGCTGGTAACGGGAGTGGAGATGTATGTAACATCATAGTCTTGTCTGCACACATTGTATAAATGGGGGGGCTTGTGTCTTTGAGACGGCGATCCTCTCAGTAAGTAATACAGATCACTTGCATGTTACATGAGAGGAACACGACTTGAGTGCATTTAAATCTTGAATGGATTTAAAAGGTGTCATCGCTTCCGGAGCTGAGAGAGAACTGGTGTACAATTTACGTGCCTTCAAACATTTATAAAGTGATATAATAATATAACCTTTTCTGAAAAGCAATGCTGCATGACTACTGCTTCTTATATATGTGTAATTATTTCAGAAAGTCATTTGAGCAAAGTAAAAAAAACACCTGTCCTTTCATAGAAGCGTGAAATGGTGCTCATTATTTGCTTTTTTGAAATCTCTGCCACCTTATCAGTCTTTATTAATCTCAATTTCCCCGCATTTTCTCTTAAATATGATCAGCAATGGTGCCGTGGACAGATAACTGAGAAAGAAAATGACCTTTATCTAAACAAGTGCTTCGGTTTGTAAATAAGCGTAGCATTAAATGCAGACGTCTCTTTGAATATCATAGGGTTTTGCTGTAGACTAGCAATTTGGTCTTAAAGGAGAAGACATTAAAACGTGATTATACCGTGATTATAGGGTGAGAGACTGCGGGGAGGCAAACTGGAATATATATTTTTTTACAGTACACTCGACTAACACTTGACACAAAGTATCAACACCACTGGAAACACTGTCATTATGTCTCCTCTGGAGCAAAAGCATCATCCTCCAGGAATGTCACCTTATTTTAGAGTTTACCTTTGCTTTATATGAGACTCTCAGTAACACATGGCAGGTCCATCTATCTTATCCGACAGCTGTAAGGAATACTGCCTCTCTCGGTTTCTTGTCTGTGTAAATTACAGTAAATGTCTTTGGGTTGTGTGCTATTCGTGTAGGACAAAAACAAGAAAGTGAGACAAAAGACGTGGTGTGTGGTGGGCATTTCTCACTATTTTACCACACAACTAAATATTAATCAAGCAAGTAGTCAGTCATATCACATTGTGGTAAATGTAACATCACATGGGAAATAATCAAACAGTTGTTTTTAGCGCATGAACTGAGCTCCGCTGTTATAAAATACAGTTATTAAAATGTGTCAAACAAAAACTTTTATTTTGTAAAATTTTAATGAGAGCATAAGATGATGTCATCATTATAGGATTGCTCTTAATTATATAATAATATTATAATAATGTTTATTTATAAAGCATTTATCAAAATCTAGGATTATAAAGTGCTTTACAACAACCAAATATAAAACAAGATCTCCATATTCACTTGATTGTTTCTTGTCTAGGGACCCCCCAAGAGTCTGCAAAATAATTTGCTATAAATTATCATTAATCATTATCATTAAATCATTAAGAAGTGCTAAAATCTACAGATGGGGACTATATTTGCACAAATAAAACAAGCATATTGTGTCCATTACTACCTACTATTAGCTTTGGACCAATAGAAACACTGATATGATTGTGACAAACACCAATAAGCACTTACTGAAAGTCAGCTTTAGACTGGTAAGTTTAAACATCTGCATTTAAGCTTTTAAGATCACCTCTGTTTAAAGGCATAGTGGTATTAACATTCAATAACACTGCAAATTTTCCCTCTGTGGGACTAATAAAGGATTATCTCATTTTATCCTAACATGATTCAAATTGAAATGTGTTTCTGTTTATAACAATGAAAGAGGTCTGAAGTATTTAGATAAAAAAAAAGTTTTAGAATATAAATAGTTCCAATGACATCTACTGTAAGAGTACGAATGATAATCAGTGTTAAGATCATGAAGGGATCCTTGGAAAGTTTGAAAATCCCTGATATACCGTCTATATATATATATAAATGTACACACAGACACACGTATATATGTATGAATAAATGATAAAAAGTTAAAACAAACAGCATAATCATAATCTAAACTAGCTCATATACCACTTTACAACTTTCCTGCTTGTGTTGACCGCTGTACCGCATGGATGTTTACACTAATAGACACATTTTCAGTCAATAGAATAAACACAATGATTGGCCAACATAGTGCCGCAGTCAATGATTTTTACATTAGAAATGGGTGGAAAACATTGACACAGCGAACACCCTCAAGTGCTGCAAGTAAATACTACTATCATGCGCGCAGGATTATGCTGTGGTTTTCTCCACAAACATCAATGATATTAGTTATGCCCATTTCCTCCGCTTCTCGTCTTGCCCTACATAGTACTAAATCTGCCTCTGGTTCCCCATGTATCTGGGGGATCATTCTGCTCTGTGATGCATAACAGAGTGCAAAAGCCACAGTGCCACGCGGCTCCAGGTGTTTCCACAGATCTGCATTTATATCAGAAGCTCATCAAAGAGGTCGAGTTGGGTTAACTTTCTGTCTGCCAATAGCTGAGCTGTTGATTTTTTTTACCCCCCCCCCCCTCCCCCCCAGGCCCACCCACTGCACAGTAGGGGACACTGC
>CAKAOI010046784.1:35764-90642 GCA_916701655.1 Sebastiscus albofasciatus
TTTTTTTTTTAGCTGTTTAAAAATTATTATAAGAAAAAGAAAGAGGACACTGCTGCCTTTTGTGCCCAATGTTTTGGATGCTGCTAACATCTGCCTCTACAACCTTAATCCTGTCTGTGACATTCAGCATGATTGAGTTTGAATCATTGCAAATGCTAATAGACCCACACACACACACACACACACACATACCGAGTGTACGACACAGTCAAGACAGAGCTTTGTCTGTAGATGAACTGTCTTGAAGCCAAACCCTCTGGCTAAGCTACAGTATCAGCTGTAAAAGATGGATTAGGCTCCTCTATAACTACTCTCACACTGAAGCACAATATAGTAATCAGGTGAGTGTGTGTTTGTGAGAGAGGGCACATCTTAAAGTGACTGACTGCACACATAGCTACTGTGCCTTCCGTGTGTTGAATGTGGTATGTTTGCTCCTGTGCGAGAGGTTTTAGAGCAGTGTGCTCTGATAGAGACGACTGGAACAGCTTACACTGCTCTCGCTCTCTCTCTCACACAGAACCCAAACAAGAGTCTGGGGGAAAAAAGAGATTGCTCCCATTGTGATCAATCTGACTGCCTTAGCCAACCAGCCTTGAATAGATGGTCACATTTCTGTACCCTGCAGGCAGACGCCGCTACGCAGTACACTGTCAAACACAATGAATGACATCTTAGCCCAGCTTAAAAATCAAATTGTGCACATTGTGTCCGCTGTCTTTATAATTATGTCCGTACAATATGTGCCAGTATAATGCTGGCTGAATGCATCCTAAATGCTTCCAATCACAAGTGGGTGTAAAGTGTTTATGAGACCTTGTTGATATTTGTGTTTGGTTATTACACCTGTGCTTAGTAAAAGTTCATACCGATGGGTGCGAAGGGATACAAAAGGTCTGTCAAACTCGAAATGATTGATTGCTGTAACCATATAGCGAGAGCTGTGGTTATCACAAAGTGAGACCTTTATAGAAAGCTGTAAGAGCCTTAGCAAAGAGAACTATTACTGACAGTTTGAAGCAGCCACACAAATGTTTTATTTCATGCCATGAAACTGCAGTTTAGTTACATCACTAAGGTCATACTGCAGTAGTAGCTCTGTGCACAAATGCTACAGAAAACAAAACAAAGGCTACTCACAATAGACGCACGGGTGCCCTTGACAAAAGGCCAATGGGATTGTTCCATTCGGTTTGGATTATTGCAGTAAATAAACTCTGTGGCAAACGTTTATGATACATACACATTTTGTTATGATTTTTAAATGCCATTTACGCCAAAACGGCAGAAATAAAAAGCTAACATTAGGGTATAAACGATCTACACCACATTCACATTAGCACGAGTATACTGTACACAACGAGGTTGTAAAGGCAGACGAGTCGGCGTGATGATGTTTTGTAGTCTCATTCAGCCACTTGTTGGCAACCGCCATTTTTAAGACACTTAAAAGCTTAAAAATTCACGAGGTGGATATTAACTGATGTATTTTATTCCGCAGAATAAAACGTTCAAATATCTTCAGCTTGTGTTAATCACAGACCTTCATTCAAACCAAAAGCCAATTCAAAAAACCCATTGACTTGGGTTTTAGGACTCATTCCTTGCAAACTCTACTCCCTTCTTTAATAATTTGAATATGCTAACCATGTTGTAGCTGCAATCTGATCTAATTGTAACAATTTGAATCAGTTAATAACAGTCAGTTAGCAACTGTAGGATGTTTGAGTGGCTGTGATACGGTTCTCATGACTAAATCTAACAAATATCTGCTGTCAGACCCATTTCACCTGAACATCTCCTTTTTACTTGCCAAAAAAATCACGCTTTGAGCCCTTTTCTGCATTTCATATCCTAGTTGCAACACTAGATCCCCCTGAAATAGTTTATAGTATTACCAGATATGCAGTCAAACAGTTAATATTAACAACACTCTACGTAGGTCAACGCTTCGACGCAGCACCACATCTGAGCCCTGAGATCCAGCTGGAGCACACACAACAAATATAGTCCTCAGGCAGTGAGAAAACAAAATCCCCCCCTAAAAGATTTAAGGAATGGATTTCACATTTAGAAATGAAAAATGAGGCTGCAGAACAAACTTATAGCCGCGATGCTAATTGGAAGAGAATTGAGCTGGAGAAATAACTTCACAGTCTCACTGCAGATGCCAACCGTATAGATTTTCCCTGTGATCTATATTTACTATACACCCTGTAAATACACCAATATTTTATGATTTACCTATCGGTGAGTTTTTCATGTGAGTAAAGGCTATTTTTTAAGTCGTGGACAGCTATGAATTGGTATTGATTTAATTCTAATTCAGTTCCCCTAGTTTCGCTGTTATTGCCAGCAGAAAGCTGAGATGTACCGCCTGTCTAAGCAAATGTAGCTCGAGCACAGAAATAGATAACCTCTGTTGCTTTAATTACCCTTGATCCCATGCAGCGTGGACGGTGTGGTCTTTCTGACTTGCTGGACTACACTATTTACATTCATCAGTGTACAGGATGGAGAAAAGCTATATTTATCTGCAAAAAAGTCTGTTTTTAGTAGAAATACTATGCGATTTAGCATTTAGCATATGCTTCACAGCTGACTTGAGCCAGTTTTCAGTGAATTGAGAGCATTTTAAAGGAGTGCATAATGCTGCAAGGAGATCAAGATCCCTCATTTGTTTCACCGCCCAAAAGCGCAAACAAAATAAAACCAAATCTTGCATCCGTCTCCGAGCTCCAACTACGCAGTCATCGGTGGATACGCTTCCATGTTTAGCCTTTGGTTGAATCCAGTATATCTAGCCGCGTCACACTTTAGAATCACGGCTAAAAGGATGAGCATGAAAGTGATGGGCAAGAGAAATGAAACTGAAGGGTGGGTGAGTCTGGGAATTATAAGACGGAAACCGTCAACGTGGAGTGCATCAATGTCAGTCAAGCTCCATCCCCAATGATGGTGGCTAATTAGATTTTCCCATGCTCAACAAATCATGCTGATAGGGAGAAACATTTCGCAACTCAATAGCCAGCTGACATGTACTGATAGCATTGTCAACAGAGTCAGCTGTGCTGCCTGCTAACATGGCTCGAGTGGAGAATTATGGTTGATATTACAGATGCATGTTGTGTTTACATGCAGTGACAGGTACTGAGGAGGAGAAAATCTGTCATAATTAGAAATGGATGAACGAAGGGAATGAATGAATGACCTCAAAATAAATGCTACAAATAAATGTACGGAAATCCAGACAAGAATAACGGTGACCATCAATTAAACAACATGCCAAAATATAGACAAGAGTAATGATCTACTGTATGGACACAATTATTTCCCCATTTACCTATTTTCAATTCCAATTAAAATCATGATCCTAAAGATTTTCATGAAAGCAAACCCCCATATGGTACTATTTATGGGAATTCTACAATAGCCATTCATTGTATTAACATCCAGCAATTATATATATATACATAGTAGTTTTTACTGGTAGTGGCGGAGTCCGCCATTACCTACCTACCTATGAGGGATCCACAGGAAAAGATGCAGCATGTAATCAAGTGCAATTTCATCTCATTAGCCGCGTTTCCATTCACGTATTATTATTTTGAAGTATAGCATTATAAAAGCTGTATAGAAAAGGCAAAATTTGCTGAAACTTCCTCAATTTTTATGTTTGCTTTGGGTCGTTTTTGCTAAATTAATTGTGGAAACGCCTTCCTTCTCCGAATACATTCTGGTGTAGCAAACATTTAACTCACATGACTGATCAGCTGTTTCCGTCATCTCTGATAATACCATAACGTGCCAATGCTTGTCTTTGTTTCTGGACAACATGAAACATGAAACCAATACTACAGTAGATATGAAAGAACAATTCAAACTTTAAACAAATTCCTGAAGGCCTCTTTCCATTTTTCTCTCATAGATGTATTTGTTTCCGGTTCGCAACCTCTGGTGGATTACAGCCATGCCTAGCCTATAGCGCCAACTTCTGACCAAACTATGCCATAGTCGCTCCAAACCAGTTGATGGAAATGCGCCTAATTCACATACACAGTACACTGTCTTAACACCGTGTCAGAGCTGTATTAATTTTCACATTAAGAGCGTTCAACTGGTGAAACACGCGGTGGCTTTTATTGTGAAGCAGCCAAAACAAACGCAATGTATTTGTCACCGCGGTTAGCTCTGACCATGATCGTAAAATGCGTCTACATTAAACAAGATGCGGCCATATTTGATATTTTTTCATCAGTGGGTCATTCATAATTTATCCAATGGAGTAATGGAACAAGAAGGAGCAGCAACAGTGAGCTGTAGGCGACAATCTGCACACCTCCAACTTCTCAGCAACCAACTTTACTGTTAACCTGCTGTTGTGTGAAGCATGAAATCTGATTGTGGCTGCAATTGTTATTGACTAACTTCTTTATTAAGACAACCTGAGTTTGACTGACTGCACTGTAATCAGATACATCAGTGGCTCTTCTGTTGTATTTCTGACAAAGCAGCTGCTCTCGGAGTGATTCCTGTAAACCGCGTTTTGCTGTTACCACGGTAACAGCAGGTCACAAATCAACCAGGACTGAAATCTAAAGGAGAACTTTAATTACTGCAGTTGCCCTGCTAGAATAACAGGGCTCTCTCATTCCCAATGCATGTGTGGGTCAGTGTCATTCAGTAATGTGTTACTCGATAGCTTTACTTGACAGACAACAAAACTTTCTCCTGAAACAAACTTAATATCCAGCAGAATCACACGGCAGAGGACAATAATGCCACCCCTGATTATCTGCTATTCAGTGAACTGCTGGTTTGATTGCTGTGCCTGCCTGAATGTCAGACATGACACCCACATACAGTAAAAAGACATTATTTAGCATATTGTGCAGCAGCAAATTCAGAGATACACATGGACAAACTATTTAAGGAATAAATGGACAAGGAAATGTATTTTATTAGAATCTATCTATCTATCTATCTATCTATCTATCTATCTATCTATCTATCTATCTCTTAATTTCCATCTCCTCACTAATCACTAGTGTTTTAATGTTTTAGAGAAATGTAGTTAAAAATGAGCTCTAAAGTCTTTAATAATCATGTTGGATGCACCATATGCTGTTGCTCGCAGCCTCTCTTACAGTCTTCCAACCAATCACCAGCGCTGCATTGTGGAGTGGTGAAAAATCTTCAATTGTAGTCCTCTTGGCATAGACCGAATTCTCATTTGGAATCCAAGATGCGGCAATTCACCGCAGATACTTGGCTCGCTCTTTATAGTTACATTAATGAGGACAAATAAAAATAACAAAGACACCGAAACGGTGAAATTCAAACAAGCCAAATGAACAGGGAGTTCTGGAGGGTGGATATCTTCTTCATGTGTTCAAACATGGATTTGTTTCATAGTTGATGGTATTTTTCTTGCAGAAAAGAGACGTATTATTCTTTTTTTTTCACCGGTACCTGTCAATATTTAGCGCACATTTTCTCCTCCAAATTGTTCTTCTTGCACGTGAGGTGTTGCTGTAGCTACTAATTGCTTTCTTAAGCGCTGCTGATTAGCTTTGCATGGATCTCAAAGCTCCTGGTGTGTGTGTGCACGTATATGCAAGGATCTTAATCACTTCTGTTGCCTCTAAAATAACAACACGTCTGCAGAATCAATTTGATTGCACCCAGTAAAATGCCCATTTTTTAATGAAGAAAAATCAAGGTTTGTTTTCTGCTATGAAGCCAGCAATCCCCGATGCCTGACCGCGTGTCATTTCAGGATAACTGATTGTGCATCTGCTGAATTAGCAAGAGGTGGCTCAAGATCCCTCACTCCATCCTTTCACTTTGAAGATGATAAGATTACACCGTGGAGTGATCAAGGATAACCTTCAGTGTTTTATCTCTACAGATCCACCCGTTTGTCCACATCTCTGGCACTGACATATTCACCTGGAACAGAGCGCTGCCAGATGTCTGAGCTTATTAGCACCCACACCATTTCGAGAGAGGAGTCGTTTTTGTGGTTTGGTTTGTGTATTTCTCTCATATATTTCTAAGTAAAGCACTTTCTCTGCTTTATTACTGGCAGTGCATTTGCTACATTGAGGTTTATATTTAAGAGTAGAGTCAAGTAGATTACATCGTCCTTGTAGGCTAACTCGCTTGCTTGGACGAAGGCCAAATAATACAGTACTTCTAGTGAAGTCAAATCACTGACATATATATGCTGTGAAATTTAAACTTGATCAAATCCCTGAAAAGATAACTTTGTTTCAGATCTGTGGTGGTTTGGGTAGCCGCTGCTGCCGTATATCTGCTAAATGGGCTCAACATGAAGGGACAAGAGTTTCCTTTTCATTTTGTGCTTTCATATTTTCTCTTTCATATGAACACCTACAGGAGGTGAAAACTATGCAATCACTTTCAGAATCGTTTAGATAGAACTCATATTTTGTTGGGATTGGCTTCACTTCCCCGTTGTTTGAGGCTTCACAGACTCCACTGCTGTACATGTAAAAATAATAATAGCAGAGATAGACGCTAATATTTTCAAGCACTGGCCCCACAGGCCACTAAGCCCCTTAAATTTGGTGGCCAAAATACATTTTTGGTGGCCCAAATGTAAGCCTATGTAAAAACAATACAGAAAAGGCAATTTAACGCAACTTAACACAGCCTTCCTTAACTGTGACATTAACAGAATGAAAACATGCAATTATGTATTTTAAGTGAATGCTCAAGTTCTTTGTTCTCTCACAGTCTCTGAGAGTACACACTACAAAAGATACAGTCTATCTTTTTCACATGAAAGCACACAATTGAAATGATTAGAACATAAATGACTATATTATTATGCAAATATAATGTATGCTTTGATTTAAAAAATCTTGGCATGAGTAGATTTAATTATGTATTATAAGCTGCTTAGAGCTATAGTGTTAGGAAGATAAACAGGTCATAATTCCCTCTCTAATCTATTTTATTTTGCTGAGAAAACAAACTGGATTTGTTCAAGTTTCTTGGTCACAAACAACATTTTACAAGATTACATTTGAACACATCATGATAACGTTATAATTTACCTTTGCTCAATAATCATTTTTTTACTGAATAGAGGTTGAACGCATCATCATGTAACTCAATGACACCTTCGTTAGTGTTAGTAGGACTGTGCTGTCCACCGGCTGCTAACAGCTAACAATGAAAAGAATTAATACCGATCTTCCGATCACATCCCTAAAGATAACTCCTCGTTTTGACGTTTTGACGTTCGTCGCATTTTGCGATGCTTTCAAACCAAGAGACAGGAATAAATGGAAGTCCAGTTAGGACACTCCAATGGAAAACAATGCGATCAAACTGACACGGACACTGTAATCTCATTGAGAAACGCAGTCTCACTCTCAAAAGAGACCTGATAAAACTTGGTGGCCAAGACGCACCACCTACAGTGATTATTTGGTGGCCACAGAGGTACTTTTTGTGGCCCTCGGCCATTGGGCCACGGTTAATGCCGAACCCTGCATTCCAAAATTAACTAATTTATTTCCTTTGATTTCTTTTCTTTTTTTATTCTGACCTCATTAACAACTAATTTGTAGAAAAGTACTGAAGTGGTAACCCTGCCCTTTGTAACAAACTAGACTTGCACATTTGATGAAGATGGAAAATACAGAAATGACCATAAAGTATTACCCCAACTAAGGGAAATATTTCATGTTTTATACATTATATGGGCTATGCATGAAGAAATATATATTCCTTTTGTTTGTAAAAAAGTCACTGACAAATTAATGTACAGTACAGTTATCTAGCATAATGATGTACTTATGTTTAGGGTCAATTAGACCCTGGACAGCTCTAACCTCCCTGTTGGACCTCTTTCAAAAATTTCCATGAACAGAAATCCAAATTCACTTATTTGGGTTTTGGGAGGTGTTGCATAAACACATGACGATCAATTGGCCTTTGAAAAGTAATGCATAGTTTTCTGTAGAGGACTTCTGAAAAATGCCATCACTTCAAAATAATGTCTATGAGCACATAATTAAAAGTCATGAGGTATCAAGCTGTTACAATAATATTTAAGCTAAGGTAGGCAATTTATTTTAGAAACATTTTTGCATCCCGACAACAATCAATAAATCAAAAGCTCTGAAAAAAAAAAATGTTAAAAAAAAATCTGGTAACTGTAGCAAGACTGTAATAAACCCGTCCAATCATTTCATTCGGGCTAAGTGAAATGAATGGGCGGCCTACCTGCCTGCCTACCTGCACGCACCAATGCACCAACCTACCGGTGCACTCGTTGCAGAGTCTTCCACAAGGCTGGGAAGACAAATTGTCCCAATGCTAACATGCAATAGCTTGGCAACACCAAACAGAACATTACACTTGAGCCATGAAAGTATTCAAAATGAAACACACGATTATCTCGGAGAGTATCCAACAGCCTCAGTTAAACAGGTAAGCAAAATAACAAAGCACGCGTTCTATCAAGGCAATTATCTTTGCTGAACTGCGTCGCTGAATGTATTCCACCCTTGACTTCCCTCCGATGAAAGCAGCAGGAGCCTTCTCACTCCCTCCTTCTTATCACACTGTCAAGCCAGCTTGCCTGCTCCCACACTGCGCTTGCCAGCAGAAAGGGCACTGCTCGTTAATGCCAGTGAGCTGGAAATGAGTCACAGCAGCTTGTCACGTGGCTGATCTGTACCCTGACGGCGCCCTCTGCTCAGGAACTAAAGAACACGGTTTTCCCCGCTCGTTGACATTCAGTGCTGCTATCATGACTGCTGTTCCCGTCAAGTTGAGGGAAAAGAGCAAATGCGCGCATTGAGTAAGATGTGGTGAATTGAACTGCAAGGTCTTGCCTTGTGGATACTGGATCCTCTGCTGGTTTGTAGGGTTTTAATGTTTCTTTTATATACCATAGTCTCCTCTATGAATATATTGAACTTTGAGGTCATGGCTGACTTGAAATGACTGTAATTAACAACACTGCCATGAAAATAAAAAGACTATTCTGTAGCTTTAAAGTGTACTACAAATGAACTCCAACAAGTCTTCAAAGATCCAATAGATAAATACAAAACTATTTATTTCTCCTCTATATTGCCATTATTTAAGCTACTTTGACTTATAATATGTGTGATAACAACACGCTAAAGGTGAAAAAAATAATAAATGTTCTAGTATATCCAAGCTTGTGCACGCTACAGACACCGGGGAGTCGTGCAAAACAACTTCAGTTGTGCGTTGGTGTGCTGAGATTATATAAACATGCATTCTATCACAATTGATTTGCTTCAACCAGCTCTGTGTTTTCAAGTGGGAAATATTTGATATAATGAGGTTATATTCTACAGTTTCCACAGCGCTTTGTGAGGAAGATTGAGATAGTTTTGTAAAGTGACTTCAAACTGTCACATTAGTATTACAGTAGGGTCTGGCCTAGAGAAAAAAAAAGAACTGCTTGGCTACTCTTGGATCCTACAAGCTAATTAGTTGGATAATAGATGGTAATTAATAAACGGCTACTTACACAGTTCCACATTGTATCACCAATTTGTGATTTTTGTTCACTGCGTTCCAGAAGTTAATTTGTGGTGAAATGTAGTCATTTAAGGCTTTTGGTGTAGCCACTTCCCTTCAGTCTAACTGATTTCTTTCTACTTCACTGGGTTTGTATTCAGAATGGAGATAAGCACTTAACTTCAGCTGAGTCAATGCACCAAAGCTGTTGTTAAGCACCACTCGAGCAGATATGTATCCGGGTGGAGATTACCCAAAAGGAGCTGACATCACTGAGGTTCAAACCTCAACAAAATGTCTCTTCTATTGTGCAGAGTCTGCTCTGGGGAATAGGTGGCCTAAATATAAAGTGACGGCGTCACATACAGCTGAGCGCTACCTTTTTCTTTTTTTTTCATAAGCTGTTAAGAGTATTATTATGTAACTGTTAAGATAATGTGTGCATATGAGTCATTTTATGACAAGAGGAATATGGGAAGTTTGTAAGACTAACATATTGAGATGAAATATGTTTAAAATGTATAACCATTTATATATTGTCTCTCCTAGAATTCCCCCGATGCTCCTAAAAATAAAATGCATAAGTATGCCACATTTAAAAAGGGGTCATAGGCCATAAGATGTTGCTAATGTCAATCCATCTGATATTTCACTGAAAACCACAAAATGTCAACCTCATGTCGGAGCTATAGGGAAAAAGTCAGCAGATCGCCAACGTCATTTGGATTGCATCCTCTGGGGACCATGAATGTCGATACCAAATTTCACCTTAATCCAATAGTTGTTGAGATATTTCAGTCTGGAGCAAATTGGTGGATAACTGACCACCAACACACTGACATTGTCATCCCTAGAGCCTTGCTAGCAGCATCGCTGACAATCCTGATTGATTTTTACAGTCTGACAACAACAGCCAAGTTGAAACCATGATTTTCACGGCTCCTTGGTGGTCGATCCAGACCGGGTCCTCAAAAAAAGTACAACGAGCACTGGCTGTGTTTCGGCACTGTTTCCAGTTTTCTGGGTTGACTTTGTCTGTGATCTTTCCCTCTCTTTTTCTCTTTGAAATCACCTTACTACATGCAGCAGATGAAATATATAAAGCACAGTGGGCTTGTTTTAAGTGAAGCGCTAAAATGAATACTACTTCCTTTCCCCACTCGAATAGCTTATTCTTCTGGGCCAGGAAATACCTTGTTTTGTTTTTTTTTTTTTTAGATATAAGATACAGAATTGGCTGTAAAATGGAGCACAATCCTCTGGTCATTTAAACATAATTCAGCCTGTCTGAATGTCAACATTCACAGAAGGGATTACATGATCTTCTAAGACATGAGAGCAGAGTCTAAATCAATCTGCAAGCACCGATAAACCGATCAAAAATCTGTTTTTCATGAGTGTTGTTTAAAGGATAAACCAAAAACAGGTAATCTGGCATGCCTTCCAAACTGACTTTACATAGTGGCATTACTCAAAGCAGCAGCCTCGATGAAGTTATGTGTCCTCACTCTACTGGAATGACTGAAGGATGAAGGCTTTGCAATTTGAAAGGGCTGATTGTTGGTAACAAATTCACTGTTCATGGTCAAAGTGAGCTGCTTGGCTCAATTCATCATGTTTTTTTTCTCCCTTTAAAATCTGTAGCACTTAAAAAATGCTGGTGTTATTATTGTTAATATTGGTGTGCACTAAAAGCTTTAAAATTTACTATACTGTGGTTGGTTGCATTGGAATTCAAAGGCTGCAGCAACATTACAGTAGTTTGAGTCCTGCTGTCAGGAAAATTAAAGACATCACATTTGGGTTACTGCCTGGTAGTCTGAGCCTTTTCAGTGATTCATTCATTTTGCGTCAGAACCTCTAAATGAGTCAACCGTTTCCTGTTTTTGAGTTTTGCCTGAATGAGCGCTCTGGTCTTCATCAAGTCACTGCAACATCCTTGTGTTCTTTAGACAAGCTGTCTGATAAAGTGTTGCACACCTTTGGGGTTAAATGGAAAGTGTGCAATACAAAGTGTTTTTTTAATTGAATTGATTATAATTTCCAATTGAATTCATTTATGATTCATAGAGCAAACATGGAATGGAAAGTCGGGTGGTATGTTTTGATCCATTCAAATTCTAACCTGCATATAAGTTAGAATATGTAAGTAGAAGTGAACAGCACGACCACAACCTCTGGTACCACTCGACAGCCTACAGTAGCTGCAGCAGATGGGGATGAATTCTTTGCTCACTCTGGTTTTTTGAGGCACAAAGGAAACCTCACATATTCACCTCTCCTAACAACACTACATGTTCCAACCTGTACAACTGGAACCAGTCTCACAGTGCGAACAAGCTTCTCTAATCATTGTGTTTCCAGCCAAGAGGTCAGGAAACTGAAAAAGGGGAGAAATAGCATTAGCTAACCACGGTGCAAAACGAACACGGCAGAACACTCTTCATGCACTTCTTGCTAACACTGGCCAAAGCATACTGACCTTACAAGTCAAAGCAACCGAGAGCTCACTTATTAAATATGTACTATATGCTTCTCCGGATAAAAATGGCATACAGGGTTGCACCGAAATTATTTATTTGACGTGAAAAGAACATAGCACATGGACGGGTCTCTACATGCTGCCTTTGTGTAGTGCAACAAAGTCAACAACGACACACACACACACATGGCGTGCACATCATTAACACTGCTGGGCTGCTAATGGATCGCCTGCAACACTGTTTACACAGCTAATACATGAATCCCTAAGGCATCTAAACCTGCCTTCACTGTCCAAGAGAAAGTGTTTCAAAGCCTAATTGGTCAGTGAACAAAAATAGATCTGTTGTTGAGTAATGAAAGCAGGTACCCTTCTTTTACTGTGCCACTGTAATAAATATCGACTGGGTTGTTTATACAGTTTTATCCTTTATTTATTTGAGACCAAAAAAAAAAAAAAAATGATTAAGTGCAATGACAATCTGAAGGTGCAAAAGCACAACTTTTAACAAATGATAATGAAACGGGTCAGTGGTAATTACCTGATGATTGCTGAGTTAATCAATTATTCAATTCCATTCTGTTTTCCATGACTTAATTATCCAATTCATTCAATAACTTGCTAAACTGATTGTGAAAAGAAATTCAATATCTCTGTTTGGTATCTAATTTCATTTCTTGTCAGTAGACAATATTATTCAAAATGTGCATTTACAAGCCTGCGGGGCATGTTTGATATGTCTTGGAAAGACCCCATGACACAAAATGCTAAGCATGTTTGTACTAATATTCATTGCTGTTGCAACATGCCAACAATGCATACCTAGCTGAAAATGTACTAGAAATGTACAGTAATTACATCAGATCCATATCAGAGAGTTGTCGGAGATAATGAGCAGGTTAGAGTAAAGTGCTTGATCAACACTACGTGTCAGGAAATGGAAATGAGCTTTGTGCAAATTAGTGATGTTAAGTTTTCGGAGCTGCTAATGATCAGATTAATAGATGCAAACTGGGGATCCCTCTGGCATGGTTTGAAACCTAGGGATTGGTGGCATGAAAGTAGATTAAACCTCATTTAAGCAGTGAGGCGATTATTCATGGGTTAACTTAGCTGACTGTAATGCAAGCAAATAATGCTCAGCTAATTCAGATGACCCAAAAATATCCTCCTTTACACAGGAGAATAACATAGTTCAAACAAACTAGGCTAACACTACACTGCCAAAAGAGAACCTCAGAAACAAGATGTAAGATGTACAGTAATCTTTTATTATGTGTATCAGGACTACACAAACCCTGACAAAAAAAAACATTGCTACAATATTTTACCTTGGCACTTATGCATATTTATTACAGACAAGAGAGTGTCTCCCTCAAAATCTCAGGAGTCTCAATCTACCTTTATGAAAAACTTGAATAAATACAGGCTCCTTTTAGTGATATTCCTCACTGATTTTAATTAAAATAAATTATAAACAGTATACAATTTGACATCTTAACTCCACATATTTCAAAGGTGATTATTTTGCCCTCCTTAATTAAACAAATACAAGCCTGTAGACTGATTTCTGGTTGGATTGGATGAGACCGCATAGAGTGAAAAAGTAACCTGATTGATGATTTTACCTGTGTTTAATGAGCCCATGGACATAGCCAATGAATCATTACTAAGAATACGAGGTTGCCTCGTGTGTTACATGTGTGTGTTGGATGGAAAATAATGAGGGAAGCTATTTTGATGTATGTTTTGGACCTCATAACACACCCTTCTCATCAGAGACTCTTAAATCTCCATATTACATTGCTTGTGGAATCAGTCAATCATGCTACCAACTACACTGACTTTTGGGGTAATTGCAGTCATTTTGTTTAAGCTACACCCCCATCAATATTTTATATGAACAATGAGTCAAACAACGTACTAAACGCGAATCGTGACAAACTGGTGACAACAAACACCCGACTCTGTGGTTCCCCTTAGCTCTACGGAGAGTTTCAGCGTCTTTCAGCTCATTCTTTTGGTTTTATGCCCTGCAACTACTACAACAGGCAGCTGTTTTCAGTAAGAAAGCTTTGAGTTAGCAAGTAGCTTAGTTGACATGATGAGATTATCATTCAACACAGTTTTGGTTGGCCATGATAACGGTCCTCATGTGTCCACGATAACAGAACGCTTTTTTGAATTATGCAACGTCTGTTGTGAATTTTGCGCTATATTCAGTCTCTCTCTTTCTCTTGCTTTCTCTGTGCTTCATCCTATTGTTGTAGCGTATCAAAAGAAGTAACAACATGCTTGCTAGCATACGTCTGATATTGTGTTATTGTGGTTATGTACTGTAGATGTTATTTATGGTGCTGTTAGATTGCTGCCAGACCGGCTTGTTAATACCAGTGCGTACAGGAGAGTAAAAAGTTTTTCACCGCAGTGAAAATGTTGTTTTTGAAAGGCTAACCGCCAACATATATGGATTGAAGCAGATTTTTTTTGTTAGATAAAAACATGTTGTGAATTTTGAAAATAATTACATCTATTTTTTTTAAATACATTTTGACTTTTGGATTAAAGACTGAGACAATTAAAGAGATGAGGAGGACTGAGCATTGCGCTGCTCGCTATGTTTGTGTTTGAAAGAGAGAGAGAGGGGAGGAAAATGTGGAAGCCGGTGGACGATTCCTTGCAATGTTTCTGTACGTTATTATCAATAACAATAATTTGAATGTCAATGTTATGAACGAAGCCTTGGAGGTTCAAACTATTCGGTACAGCCCTATTAATTACTCACGCAGCCCTAACTCCAGTAGGAAAGATGTTCAGTCTCGTTAACAAAAATAATGCAAATGTGCCTATTTGCCGATTATTTGGTTTTAAACCAAACGAAAACAGGACAGACAGAGAACGTGAACGAAGTGATTTGTAAGCTGTGTGATAAAGAAGTCTGGACTAAAGATGGAAACACCACAAATCGCCGTTCCTATCTTAAAATTCCCCATCCAACAGAATACGCAAGTCTGCCACCGACTCCAACCACAAAGAGAAGCCGGACTAAAACTCCTAAAACCACAGCGAGCAATCAACCCTCAATTATCGGGTCTTTCGCAAAGGCAACAAAACATAAACGTGATAGTCAACGGTAGCGAGACTGTACGAGGGAAGTTACTACGTCTATGAGCGTCTCTCTTCAGCTTTTTTTGGACGATAATTTCATATATAGTTGTTTTTCTTGAAGCAGTAGCTAGAATCTAACAAGCTTAAGAGCCTATGTCTCTTACCCGAATGAGTCACTACTACAGTTTTAAATTTTTTGATGTTTTTACACTGTAAAATTCACAAAGGAGATTTTCTTTTGTTTGAGATATAGCCATTATGTTGACAACAATAGAAATATTCATGAAGCACAGATATAACAGTATTCCATCTTCAAAAAATCTGTGACCTGTTAATTAGAGCTGATGCGGGAAGTTATCACGCATGACAACTCGATGATCCATGTCAGGTATCTCTATTCAGAGGCAGAGCACAGGCGATAACCAGGAAATAATTATGCAAATTCAGCGTTGCATGTTAAACACCCACAGAACTGATTGCCTATACACCTGACTAAAGTCAAGCAGGCTGCATTCTGGATGTCAGGATCTTGCCTATATTTACTTGCGAGAACATGTGCCGGGCAAAATTGTTTTAATATCGAGCATAACAGGTTATTTCGCTCCAATGCAAAAAAAAATTCAATACCATGCGAGACACGAAATCACGCAAAATGAAGAAAGCCGTGAAAATGAAAGCTTCCAACAGCAATCAGGACTCCCTCTACATATAGGCTGGAGGATGTGAAGGGAAATTAAAGAGATAAGAAGAAACCTTATTAAGTACAACACCAGTGGAGAATGTCAAGGGATTGCGTGATATCTCTGCAAAATATTTGTTCCACGTCTTCGGGTCAAAGCTTATAAATGTTTAGTTTTTATCCTGACAGGGTGATAGCATTGATGTGATGTCCATATTCTGGAGCACAGGTTTATTTTGCTAATTTTGTCTTGCTGTGAGAACAAAATTTAAACCCCGAGATAATTCATCTTATCCTCCAGGCACCACACAAATGCCCCCTCTATCAACTCAATGTGCACAGGGTGTCCCAGGTAGCTCTTATCAGCACTCTAACACATCCCCTTTGCCAGCCTCGACTATGGATGCAAAGCCCTCAGTCACCTCACCACACATGGCACACTGCCCACAGTGTCATCGGGCATTCAACCCAGAGAGTAAATACACAGGGAGAGGCCAAGAAACCATCATTTGTCCAACTGACTGATTAATAAATAGAAATGGGTCTGATTAATATTGTACGTTTCATGATTTAAGGACAAACTGTAATAATATTTTTTCCACATATGAACTCGACAATAGCACCACTGACTACTGCAGCCGAAAAAGAATAGTTCTCAGCTCAAACAAAAAGAGGAAAAGTTTTTTTAAAGCCATTAATCTTTCTTTGAAGTGCAAAACAAACTCTTAGATCAAGTACTCCATAATGAAAAAATAGTGTTACTTTAATCTAAATCTAATGTTAATAAGAGGAATGGTTCTTTTGGAAGACCAAATGTTACATTGTGTGCATATAAGCTAATTAGATCTCTGCACTAAAGTCATATTAGTAACCATAAACTATATATTCTGAGTAACAGCATCTACCCAATGTTGTAAATGTATACAGATGTACAACCATGACTTTGAATTATCTATTTCTATACGTAGCCTATTATAGATCGAGAAAAGATAAGCAATTATCAAGAAATATTTTTGAAATAATGAAGTCTGGTGATAGCCTATATTTTTTGTTATTGTCAACCAATTCCATGAAAAGACCTGCTAACAAGCCACATACAATTTCCTGCTGCTGTAAATACTTAGCAGAGCACTAAAAGTATATTTATCCACTGCTGAAAATAGTCCCCAACAAATGCTCTATTTGCGACTGTCTGAGTAACGTTTGCAAAAAACTACAGTACCCAGCTATTTTAGGAAATTGAACACTATCTTTTGAAAATTCAGCCAATTAGACTGTATTAGGCCGTTAAATGGGGATTATCAGTTGCTATAAGCACCAAAGATGTGGATAAATAGGGCCCTACTGCACCCAGTAGTAGGTTTTTATCATCTACTCACATTGTAGATCACTGAAAGTACTGTAGTAATTATGACAGGAGCAGAAGCGTAAGTCAGACACTGTAGTATAGACAGCCTGAAACTATAAGGGGTGCAGATCGGGGCCGATGGATGTGAAATCAACAACAAAAGTTTCACTTTTACTTTTGAAACATAGTTATTTTAAGCCAAAACAGGATGTTTTTCCCTTAACTTAACTAAGTGGTTTTGTTGCCTAAACCTAAATAAGTTGTAGTTTTGTTGCCTAAACCTAAGGAAGCCACTTTGTTTGGGTTCAAAATGTAACATTTCATTCAATTTTACAACGTGTTAGAACGTGTTTTTAAATCGCTTTCACTTTTACAACGTAGCAGGCGTAGCAGGCCCCTGATGACCCACACGCATGGTGCTGATAGCAACCGATAAGTATTGAAAACAGTATTGAGAGGTGAAAGGAGAACACATTGTGTGTTTTGGCCTTCTTATGGGATGTGTTGACAAAAGCAAAAATCTAGAATAACGTCAGGCTTATCTTTTAAGCCCCTGGCATTATGAAATTGAAATGAATAAGTCATCAAATGATTTATTAATGGAGCAAGCAGAAAAAAAGGAATAATTATTAAACACATGACTGACCGATTGATTTATAATTCATTGATCTCTGCATGTCAACCAAAACCACATGAAAAACACACATCAGAAATCATCCAAACATTTCTGTGTCAGGTAACAACACCACGCGATGTATGTATGTCGCAGCCCTGAATTCTAGCGTTAACGTGGATCTTGTTCTGCTTGGCCAAAATTGTATGCATACAAGTGACTTTGTGCATGTTTATTACTAGGTGCTAATGTGCCCATGCCCATCATAACTGATCTCTTCCCTTTTTCACAACCTCCTTTTCACTGGCAGACAACCTACTAATGAATAATTTACGCTGCTGCTAACGTCCTCAGATTAGACAGAGAAAATTGTTTCGGGAACACATGAATGTTTAAAGACGAGTCACTGAACCTCTGTGGCGTCTGGAGGGGCCTCACTGGTGTCATTAATTTGTGCCCAAACTGCTATCAGAGGATTGAAGCGACAGCATGAGGCTCCATGCAAATTCAGCAGGAAAAAAACCTTTGACTTGGTGCGAGGAATCATTTGTTTCTGTGCTGATACCTTTCCAGACTGATACAAATGAGTGAGAAGCTTTACATTTCAGTGCAAAATGCCAGGCTGCTGTCATCCTTGGAGGGGAGGGGTGGGTAGGCGGGTGAATTTTAAGCCGACTCTTAGCATTGTTGGCAGTGTATCTGCATGTTTTGGCAATATTCCCCGTAAGCTCTGCATACAAGGATTCACTGTGCATGTCCGCACTGTGCATGTGCACACAAACACAAACTCTTATCTCTGCCGCAGTCCTGTGCAGAATATTTACGTCAAAAATTACATGAAATGAGGAATGAAATGAGAAAATAAACGAGTGTTTTCATGCCTCATGTGCTAACATGCTGCATACGATTTCCTTGATGATGAATCAGAACTCTTTTCACACATGATGCATTTCGTTAGGGTAGGCTGCCTTTTAGTGCAAAATGAAGTTGCGCATGAATCAGATGTTTCGCTTGAGATGGGAAATGTAGTTCTGTTACACTTTTACATGAAAGACTGAACAAGGAGCGATGAGCTGTGTCCATTTGTCAGAGGAGAGGATCTCCCATTTAAGTGCTTTACTATTGCTCTTACAGCTCCATCCAACACCAATGCTGAATCATTTCACATTTACCCTAGGTCTCTATTTTTCTACAGATATGTGTAAACACTTAAAAATCCATGCATATCATTACCTTGTTTAATAGCAGTATTTTGGTGTAGCCAAAATTCCTGTTTACAACAGTGCAGCCACAAGGTTTCAAGAAACATTTCTCAATCACTGGAAAAGCTTTAGTCTCATCCTTCTTTGATTCTTTCCAAATATTTGAGCTTTAAGGGCTTGCCTTCTGAATTCTGGAGAAAGGAGCAGGTTTTTTTTTTTGCAATTTTCTAACCACAAAGTACCTCAACCCACACCAGGGCCTCGTTTCCTGGAAGCATCCTAAAGCCGAGTCGATCGTAAATCCCTGAGAATCTTCTTAGATTTTTGGGGTGTTTTCAGGAGTGCCTCGTACCCACTCACAGTAGGTTAAGAACATCAAAAGCTCAAACTCCTGAAGGAGGAACTATATTTATTATTTAGAAACTGTATTGCTTGTGGTCATTGTACATTTTTTACTTTTTAACTGACCATTGATGCTAAATAAAACTGGTGTTTGTGGCAACATTAGTGATGATGCATAAGCAGTAACATATATCTGACACACACAGGAAAAAGATTATAATAATAAACTTTATTTATTTATTTTCACTTTTTTATTTTTTATTTGTATAGCACCTTTCCAAACATAGTTACAAAGTGCTATTATGAGCTAACACTTCATTTTATAGGTTTCATGGTAATTAGGTGATAATTAGCAAGTAACCTATTTGAAATTTTTTTGGAATTACTGCCAAATTTCCCCCATTTTTTGTCTCAAAATTGATCAAAAAGGACTTTATTATAAACATGATTTAATAATTATATGCTAAAATAGCATATAATGGTTAAAATAGAGCCCTCAGGCTTGAGAAGCGGCTGTGAGCAGCTCTTCATCGGAGGTGGACAACCAAAACTAATAGAAGACCCGTCTGATCTCACCATTATGTGACTTATTGTCTACACAAATGTAACCTGGTAGCTAATGTAATGATTCAGGGAGTTTTTTAAAAGAGATTTCAAAGAAGTTATTTGCTAATTACTATCTATTTATTAATCAGCAGACATGGAAATAAAGCATATCAATTAACTTTGTATTCTTTTCCTGGAAATGTATTAAATACATTGCCAGCTATTGGGGAATTAAATGATTAAATAATGTTTATAATAAGGTAATTTTAGATACATTTTGAGGTAAATATTGGGGTAATTTGGAAGTAATTCTAAAGAAATTTCAAATAGGTTACTTGCTAATTATCACCTAATTACCATGAAATTTGCGGACCTGTAAAATGAAGCGTTACCGATTATGATTCTGTTGCACATTGACGGAAGGAGGAATAAGATACTGGATTTTTTGGCAGAGTTGTTATATAATTGAATTGTATCTTTGGTGCAGCCTTGAATTAAAAGGCTTTTTATCTATACCTCAGATATCAATCTCCTCTCTGAAATACTGCGTTTCCTGATCTTTTGTTTCCATATCTTCTCTGTTTTACTCTAGTGTCTGTAAGAAGTTATTTGTCTCACTAACTGTAACCTTAACCTTGCTTAAGAGCGTTTCACAGAAAAGCTCTTAAAACATTCTTGACATGTAAACACTTTTATCTTCACTGATCACCCTTTATTGGTCTAATATAAAGGGCTGCAGGGCACCACTGCTCAGGAGTGTCTCTCATCCACACTCACTGGTTTTCCTTTGAGTGAGCACAATTGAAACTCTGTGAAAATTGTTTTCAAATATATGATTACTAGCAGAGCTATTGAGCAGCATTAATTCCACTATTTTACCCTGTGCGACTGTATTTTCACACCACATCAAGAAAACCTCTGCTGAGAGAAATTCTATTCTATCCTTATTCTCGGAGACAGGATACGAGATATTTCATATTCTAGCAAATCTTATTCATACTGTTATTTGCAGTTATTTAATATTTCAAGGTGTAAGAGGAAGTGTAAAACGAGTGCTTGAATAAAAGAATGTTCCATGAATCCTTGAGCTAAATTCATAATGACAACAAAAATCTTTAATCTTGTCTTACTCTTATTTAATTTTGGCAGCGCACCAGTGATTTTTGATACAGTCTAACAGCAACGACTCTATTTTTCCTCATATGTATTGTTATAATTTAAAAGTAAACATGTAGACACTGATTTGGTTGTTCTGTATTGTAGTAAAGCATTTTCCCCTCTTTGTATAAAAGATTATTAAATTCCCAGCTGTAACACTGTGTGCTGTGTGTTGTTGTCTAGTCCAGACAATAATAGAAAGTAATTCCATCTGACCACGGTCGCCTTCTAAAAACTCATTTCTTCTCTATTTTCCATTTGGTCTCAGTTAAAATATTCATTATGAGCGAACATCCCAATGATAGCTTTCTGCCTTTGATCTTGCAACAAAAGTCAACCACAATAAATCATTGAAATAGAAACTTTCTCTGTAAAACACATAATCGCTGGGCGGGCTGTGCATATGAATGAAAGCACTGTTGTTTGTTGGAAAACGTTCCATAGCTTCAACCTCATATTTCATCACTTAATGTATTGTAATTATCTATACAACTGATGTATTTTTGAGGCAGTGTGAATGGTTTCTACTTGAACATAACAAACATAAGAGCTACAGTAGTATAGTCAGAAACAGAGGACTCACTGATGATGTTGTGTTAAGCATACTGGAAGATAATCTTCTCACTAGCAAACATGGGTCTTGGTGGTAAAGGCAGGTCAAGGATGATGATTTGGGCGATTCAGGTATACTTTCACTTAGAAACACTGATGATTTAGATAGAAAAGCTTGTCTATTTGGTTTGAGGAGTAAAAGCTTTTTGAGCAAACTACTCAGAGCAAACTGATGTGTAATTACAGCGCTTACTACTTCTAAAGGCTAGATTGAGAGCAACCCAAAAATACGACCCCACTTACTGCTCAGTGGATGATTCCATAAACTGCTGCAGACACACAGTTATGTTCGGTCTTCATTTATGAAATAGGCGCAGCAACTCAAAACAGCACACGAGTAAACGGACTCACTTGAGTCGGTCAGAATGCAGGATCCCATTATTTCAAAAGCAACCGGAGTTTGTAAAATTGAGAATTAATTTTCAAGACAATCGTTAACTTCTTTTATACAATAAGAATATTAATGTAAGCATAAATCTAACATAATAGGACCTTCTATGACTATCAATCCGCCACTTAGACAAACTCAGCCGTTTAAAATTTTAAAGCCATTCAGAAAATAAATTGATCCTGAGCCTAAAGCTTAAAGTGACACTTAAACTGCAATTATCATGTCAGGGCAACGGTTTACTCATCCGTCTCGCTGGAGTAATGGTGTGGTCATGACTTATTGGAGTTTCTTTTGTTCCTTATATTGAGTGTATTCATTCTGATTGCATTTAACTGTAGCACTTCAGTTGTTAAAATCAATATCAATGTCATTCCTTCAAAAACATCCCTCATCTAGCATGTACAAAGATGTAACGATTACTTAGAAAATATAATGTATTTTGCAAGTCGAAATGTTGAAAGACGTTCATTGATCAGTTAAAGGTTTGTTTATTGAGTGAAGATTTGATAATAGGGAACATTAAGAGTGACTGTTAACAGACTGTACAGTTAATTAATATTGCTTGTTTGTCTGCTGTGTGTGCTTCACTATCTTTATATATGTATTGGGCACAACCAGAACGCTACTCCACACTTTGGTCTATTTGTTTACTATTAACTACAAGTTTTACCTCAGAAAAAGCCACTGGACAAGTTCACAGGACATGACTTTAAGGTAAGGGTTTTTTGGGGCAGATCACAGATCGCTTGAAAGCAGAATTGGACGATCCAATCACCGATAGTTGTCGATCTCAGAGCGAATTAAAGAGTAGGCGAGAAAGCAGGTAAATGAGTATTCAAAACGTTTCAATTCAAAATTGATGCCTCATCTGATCGGTATTTACCGAGACCTCCTATCAAACTACTTGGAACGGATATTGACCGATCGTTTGGAGCACGATTACTTAAAGGTACACAGTAGAGTTTCTGACCACTAGTGGCGCTGTAGAGCCACAACTAGAGTGAGTTTTGAAGGGTGTATACCCATAATGTTTGTATCTTCAGCTCAACCAACACAGGGGTAATGTGATTTAATTATGTGATGTCATTTTTGCAGACTGCAGAGGCGGCACTACAAATGCATCATGGGATGTATACGATAAAAAAAAAGATTGAAAAATGTACAAAAATTATCAATTTGCATTCTGTGTTGAAGATTTGTCATGGATTGACTGGGCAATACCTGAGGTTTGAACATGCCTATCTCTATGTGCCAAGTTTATTATCTTGAAGATCTTCATTTAAATAAATGTCTGTAATGTCACTATCCATTGCCAAATGACAATGGTGACTGAGTCTATAGCCTACTGATGGAATTATTGCAATATTTATAAATTTGCAGTATTGCGAACTAGGTGTATGTGGTGACATTCTCAGAAAAAATGCTGTATTAAGTTACTGGTAATGCAAACTGAACATTTCCTACTGCTGCGACTTCACATTATAAGCATTTAACTGGCTACGGCTTTAACTTAATTTTTATCATGAAGTAGTCAGAGGAGAAGCAATGTGTTTGTCAGTGAGCTTGAGACTGACCGCTATCGTTCATCAAAAATACATGTACAAAACAAGACAACGGACATTTTTTTGACAGCGGATCAGTTTGAAATATTGCAGGAGTAATGGAACAAGAAGTAGCAGCCACAGTGAGCTGTTAGATGAAGCGCTGCAGGCGACAGGCTGCACACCTCCAACTTCTCAGCGAGGTAACCAACTACTTTCACTTTCGTTGTTTGCAGACTCTTACACTGTGCAGCACAAAATCAGGTCACAGTTGCTCACAGAATGATGGAAAAAGACCAATTATTGCCTGACTTCTGAAACTACAATAGTTTGTTTTGCTGCCCCCCCCCCCTGTATTCTGGGACCTGCAGTATTAAACTGCATTTGCTGTTGCCAACGGTAAATAGGGTGTCGACAAATCAACCAGGACTGCAATCTTAGGGATTGCCGCTTTAATGTTTTTTTAAGAAATGCTTACTTTGGCTGGAAACCTCATTCCAAGATAACTTGCATGTGAAATTAACTGACGTGTTAAAACTAACAAATAAAAATGGCTTCATGAAGTAACCCAGTTTCACACTCCAACTCCACACATCAACAACTGGTGGCGTTAACACGCTGTAAAAGTCAACAAAGTGCCAATAAAGGAAGACACAAGGAAAAAGACCACAAGCTAAACAATGCAGGATTCCAACTTTCCAAAAAGCAGTTTTGCAGATCTCCTCTGAGGAAGGATGTGCATTAAACATGTTCGGCTGCATTGGGTTATAATCTTAGTACACCTTTAACCCTCATCCTACCAATTGGGGTCCCCAGAGGTATACTTTTTGTCATAACTCACAGGTGCTTTATTTTATCATTGCATTTTTTTTTTTACGACTTTGTCAATCAATTTGTTCCTAATGACTTCAAATCATTGTTTTCTGTTTTAATTAGTGCTTTTTGAAAAGACCAATGTATTGGGGTCCTGGGGGACCACAGTCAAAAGCACCAAATTGCATCCTACGCAGTTTAAATAGACACTAACAGGTAGTGGCAATCTGTCAGTCATTTTGAAGGACACACACACACACACAGTTCCTCATGTGCTCTGTCTATTTCCGTTTTACACAATGTCCAAATTACCTGTAACTTTCCTAAAATAATAGTAATTGGCTTTTTTCCTTCAGATGACATTAATTACATAATTAATTATGTTTTGGGGAGGAAATAAGTTAACATTTTTCTATGATGGCGTTTTCTACAGTAGTTTATTCTTGGGTCCCCAAGGACCCCTGTCGGTAGTCGTTGTATGCTAAATAGTTTGGTAGAATGAGGGTCAAATTAAGTGTAAATGAGCCTCCTCTCAACAGTGTGTATCTTGCCTCACGCATAAATACCGGGCTGGAAAGTGCAGAGATGACCATCTGCTTCCCACTAGACAGTCCAAAAAACATGTTTTGATGGTCACAGAGAAGGCCAACAAGCCTTCAACTGAAGGGGGTGAATCTGATTAGAAGCACCATTTTCTTGTCATTTTCAAAATCTAGCAACTCTAGTTTTTACAGAAAGTGGCTCAAGGAAACGTCAAAGACATTTTGAAAAGATGGGATGTTTCAGCCGTCCAATTTGAGGTAGCATGTGGCTTCTAGTTACAGAAAAGGCTAATTACACACACTAAATTAAGGTCTATAATGTGCCCATTTTGGAAATAGATAATACTAATTAAACTCAATTATTGTGGATGAATAATTGCAAATTAAAAATAACTGCAATGCCATAATTAGCTTATTATGTGATGGTATTTCCAAAACGACTGTCGCTCAAAAAGGACAACAAAGCAGTGGTATACCTAACTGAAACGCAACAAATCTTCGAGGTGACACATATAGAAGAGTCGTCCGCCTGAAAATAGCACTTCCAGGTGCAGTCTGCACTCCATGGTACATTAACAGCAGAGTGTCTTGTCAATCCCATACCCAGGCAGAGGCTCAGAGAGGCAGACTATAGGACAAGGATAAGTGGATTTCAGGAGGTAGGCTCCTGCCAGATTACATAACAATGGAGGATGAACTCTGGCAAGGACGTTACATGAGGACATATACCCATGGTGAATATTTTCTCCTGCACGTGTGGACGATTTTTTTTTATTTTTAAAGATCACCCTCAACTTTGGCGTCTAAGTCCCTGTGATCCATCCACCACATCATTACCAGTCACGGGGTAATGAGCGAAGCATCACTGTTGCGGTGATGTGTCACCGAGTAATTCTGCTCAGTTGTACTACAAAGGGATCCTGTCACAAATGTGACTTTGGAGCTATAGATTTTTGGGTCAATTTCCAATGCAGTCGGAAACTCTGCTCTACTTTAATACTTCCTCGGAGCAGATTAAGATAAGCATCTCCCTTCCTGTCCTAAATTCAATGAAATGACGAGCCCTCCTGTTCCCCTGCTTCTGACAAGGGAGAAAAGCCGGGCTGTGAAATGTCTTGCTTAAGCAAACTAGCGCTGAATTTTCAATAAGTTTGACCCAGGTCAGACTTAGCTGAGCCTAACCTCAATCCCAGACTTCCAAGCACAGAGAAGAAACCCCTGCTGAATAACCCTCACAATGGATGAGGATAATTAGGATGACTGGAAGTGTTTTTCACAAGACCCTGCAGTTCCACCACTCATTGACACATCCAGACACATCTGACTTTGCTTGCAGTCTTACTGCACTGTTCGTATCAGAAATGAATGTCGCCAAGCTGTCATTAGTTCTCCAGATTGTCTGCTTCAATCCAGGAACAACGCAGGTGTGATATGTGTTGAGATATTGTGAGGGAGAGCAGGAAAAAGCAATAAAGGCACAGCTCTAAAGGCACAACAACCATATCTACGCACAACAATAACAGCCGTTAGCAGACCAAGGGAGATAATGTATAACATGAAATAACAATCTTCTGAATCAGTTATCCATAATCACATATGAATCAGTCAAACCGTAGCCCGAATGGCATTCAACAGGACAGAATACCCACTGTGATCCAAATTATATTGTGTTTACAGCGTCTATTGTGAGCAATAAAGGGTCGGCAGGTGGGCCCACTGAGGTTACCGTTTGGTTGCTCATTTTGTGGTCTGAAATATTATGCAGTGGTTTTAGTGGCTGAAGTGAGCGGTGTCAGCTTCTCCACGTCACACAAATTTTATAGCAAGAATCAAGGAGCTCTCCGCGGCCAATTCAAACTCCCCTGCATCGTATTGATCTGCCACTGACATGGCTGTAATGCAGGACACTGGTGCTAATGGAGGGTGATAAAGTAACTATAAACCGTCTGCAACTCGCCAGTGCATCACCGTAAAGAGTGATAGCGGCGAACGAGAGCCGCGGAAGGCAAGAAGACTAACAAATAGGATTTCTACATTTTTTTATACTCCATCCATAAACACAAAGAGACCTTTTATGGATCCTTTGTGAGGATGACAATAAGAAAGCATTTCACCACAGAGAGCAACAAATGTAAAGTGTACAATTTGGGGGGCTTTTATGGTCTTCAGAGACTGCGAGGCTCGATGTAGTGGTTGCTTTCCACTTGAGCCTTAAATATGCATGTGCTGGCTGAGAGCTTGTAGGGGGGAAAAATAGTTGGCCTTTTTGTTTGTTTACCATGTCTCAGGGGAATTTTTATAAAATGGCTGAAGAAAGCTAATTGCCTTTTTTGTTACTCCTAACCTTTCACATTTGGATGCATGTAACTTACTGCAATTACATTGTGTGCCAAAGGATATGTGATTTCCCCTATTAGATTTCAGTAATCTGTTCCCTTTGGAGCGAACCTACAGTTATGTGCGCTGCACAGGCCCAGCAGTATTAAACAACGCTGTAATCTGAAGAGTTCCCTTGTCTTTGCCAAATCTTATTGCTGTGGGGCGTTCAGTTACCGCCACGCATCAGACATGTGAAATAGTAGTGTGATAATTATTGATTGCTGCGGTGGAAGTCAAATGTCTAATTTACTCTCTTGCTGCAGGATCGAGTCTTGCTCGCGGACAACCTCAGTTCTGGTTTGTCCAGTTGAACGATCATGTCTCTAACCCTCTGGCTATCTTATATAAATGTCACCACGCATTTATTGCTTATTAGGAGTACATCAGTGAACTTTTAACTCCTTATTGACCAAAAAGGCCTCTCAGATCTGCTGGTGTAAGCCTGCTAGCTATTCCAGAGTCCAAGTTACGGTCAAAGGGTGATCGAGTTATGCTGTACTGGCACCTCAGCTTTGGAACAGTCTTTCAGTAAGTATTCGATCCGCTGACACTGTTTCTGCTTTTAAATCCTGTCTTAAGACATATTTTTTATAGGCTCGCCTTTTCGTCTGACAACTACTCTTATTTTTAGGTAAAGGAGGTTGCGCTTTAACAATGGGATTCACGGTGGAGTGCTTGACTAAAAGTCTAATAAGCATAAAAATGTGAAAGGGAAGCACATCCCAGATTTCAAACTCAAGGAGGACAAAATACTTGCATTTCACTTGTTTAATTGGCTCACATCAGTGAAATGCTAGTATTTTGTCTTCCATGATGAAATCTGGGATGTGCTACCCCAACACATTTTTAAACTAGTCTTGTTTGTTCACGTAATCCAGCTCTGTTATACAACCACCTAATTGTAAGTTTATCTTTTAATTGTGTGCTGCATTTTGCTGTTCTTGAGGTTTTTTTTTTTTTATACTTGTGATTGTTTTTTAATGCTGTCTATGCAGAGCACTTTGTGCTCCAAGCTTGAAAAGTGCTATACAAATAAAGTTATTATCATTATGGCACGTAGGAGGAAACACTTTTATGTCACTTCCATTGAGTCGGGAAAGAGTCAAAATTGAAAAAGCAGAAGCCAAATATCTTTCTTTTAGTCCCTAGAATGGATAAAGCTCCAAAAATGCTGGATCTTACATTTTCCATAATGCAACTTTCATTGGACACTCCCTGTCCCCAAATGGCCACTTCTTTCAAACCCCACTCCTCCAGGTTGTAACGCAGTAGGCTTGCTGGGGTAGTTGGAGTTACCGGTGTTACACAGTGGTTGGTCATACACGATTACATTATGTACCCACCGCCGTTTTACTTATATTTTTTCAAACAAGACGATGGTGGAGGACTTGGCGTCGAAGCGAAAAGCAAAAGTGCATATTAGGTCATTTGTTTTTTTTAAACCCAATGCTATCAGGGAACCATAACGTTAATGAGGTTATTGCCATGAGGAGGACGTCCGATTTGTGCGGCGGAGCAGCGCAGGGTGGAAACCTGCGGCTCCCGTGGCGAAAGCTCAACCGGAGAGGCCAGACACACAGCCATCCGATGTTGAAGATCAAAGTAAGCACGCTACACACTTATTGACCGCTATCTTTTCTTGTAAAATGTCCGGTGTAATCTGTAACACCGGTGTTGTCACAAGTTTATTAACCAGTAGGGAAATTTCTTCACAGTCGCATCCTTATAACACAGGCCTTCTGTGTTTGATTAGATTTTTATTTTGGGTATAAACAAAGACAGCAGACATAAAAACCTCCGTGGATGCTTAGTCAGACCCAGAGGTTAGGACATAAAAGCATAATACAACACTTATTTCCAATCTGAACCTTGGCGTTAAGAGAATACATGAACAAGTCTCAAGCCGAAGCCATAACACTGATGACATCATCAGGGTTACTTTTTTATTAACTTTGGTTGCTTTCAGAGCCAAAGAAGACATTATTAAACTGTTTTCACAGGCTGAATAGTACTCCTCATGTTAAAAAAAACAATAACCTTAAGTGTAAAAGTGCCTTTTTAAAACAAAAATACGTATTGAAACATAGTCCTTGGTGTGCAACACAACAACTGTTGAGTGAGCATTGACACAAGTTTATTACTCAGGGATAATTACACCCCATCAGCAGGTAAATACATGTGTCAGGAGACTCGTTAGCAATAGTACCATCACGGCTACAGACGTTTTTTTAGACAGACACATATTTTGGGGGAATACAAATGCGTCACAGTTCTTTCAGTGAGGTGAAGTAAACTCTGAAACATTTTGAAGACAGACAAATGGATAATCAGGTAATTATTAACAGGAAGTAGTAAGTATGCATTTTTATAGTATGTAGCTACTAGAAGCGGAAATTGAGTAAAAAAAAAAAATTCTTTCAGCATTCGGAAGATGTATAAGCTGCTTTTTAACCTTGTGGCAAGCAAGACTTTCATTATTACAAGAGCTTTAATTTGTTTGAGGTTATCTCCAATTATTCAAAGGTTACAGCCGTTCATATAGTATTCACGCAACAAAAACCAATGGTGTCCTTGAAGCGTGGTTCTTAACAGCAAGGGTCCCGTGTAACAAGCTTTTCATCATGCTGAGTGACGGCTGAATTAGAATTAGTGCTATCATTGGTTGGATAGAGTCAGGGCGGATGGTAGAGGAGCTTTGATAGAAGTCTCATACATTTGCTGTAGCTCACAGTGAGAAGACAACATACTGTATGTTCGAAAGCATGATATATTAGAAATAAATAAAGTATGGACGTGTACAATAAGCTTGTCGATGGAGCATTGGAGTGAGAAAGACAGATTTGGCACATGAGCATTCAGAAATCAATTTGTATGCAAACTATCGAGAAAATCAAACCGTTAATTCGAGTTTTAATTAACCTCAAACTAATTAGCCACAATTTAATTTATCATAGGACAGTCAGCTGTTAAAGGGAAAAGGTGTATTCATCACTCTAGGGCTAGTATTAATTGCCGTCTCCATTCAGAGATCTATTTTTTTGCGCAAGCATCTAACAGATTTCTCGGCACATGAAGCTACAGAACATGATAACACTGCAAATGATGCTGGCTGAAAAAGCTTTTAAAACTCAAACATTGACTGAGCTGTACTTGAGCATCGAAATAACATATGAATCCTTAAATTGTCTGCTACTCCCCCCTTTTCTGTGGCACTATCGATACTGCTCATTTCTCGTAGGCTTTCTGCAGTGTTAAATGGATTGCTGATATAGATTTCTATTAAGATGGTGGAGTGAATTTTATTTTTCCTCTAAACTGTCCAGCCAGACTCTTTCAGAGCATTGTAACATTCAGTATAGTGTCTATTTTTTGCTCCATTTAACTCCCAAGATGCTCAGGTTCAATATATATCACGCCTCTCGCTATCACCACCTGGCAAAATAGCCAGTGGCATCTTTCCGTCCGTCTTACCTCTTGTTCATCCCACTGTCATTTCCTCAACTTGACACCCTCTCTCTGTGAGCTGACTACACTAAATTCGTACGTCTATCTGGCCCCTCTGCCTCCTTTGACCTTCTCCGTTCGCTTTCTTCTTGACTTCCCTGTCAATCTGCCTGCCTCTTCTCTGTCTGAAGCCTTGCAAATTGAGCGAACACGAGTTCAGGTTGCGGGGAAGAAAGTGGCTCAAGTCTTGCTTGTCTGATGACCTCTCTCACTTTCCATTGCTTCACACCTTCTTATCAGCGTTTATTTCAGCTGCTACCTCAACCCTCCCCGTCTAAATCCAATCCTGTGCTCCTAACCTCGGCAAATAATTCTCTGTATATCTCTCCTCACCCCCTTCCTCTCATGTCTCCCTCCTCCTGAGGGTTCTCTCACCTGCCTCGACGCGAAGTTAGACAATATTCGAAGCTCTTTCTCTTAACCACCCACTGGTCCTTTCCTCAATTCCCCCTCCCCCCCCCCCATCAGTTCCTCCTCTGCTGACCTAACTGACTTCAGTTTAATTTATCTCCTTTCTCCCCAGATGAGATCCTGAATCTGATCCACAGTCTTGCCACTTTTCCTGTTTGCTATCATCAGCACCTCTCTGACGGCGCAACCGATTACAATCTGCCTTCAAGTCAGTTGAAGGGCTACTGTGGGAGCACTTCATAATAATAGAACTTTACTAACCTTAACAAAGTTAATCTATACCAATAATATGCTTATCATACTATAACATTTGTAGTAGTACATCATTAGTATTGACAGTTTATACGAGTCATAAGAGGGGAAAAGCATTGACGGTACTTAATTTAAACTGCATGCCGTCATCTAGTCTTACTTCTGTATGTGGTGAGACTTAAATAATCTTCTTTAGGAGCACAGAAAGTTAGAAATATTCTCCTAATCAAATACAAATATGAATCACACACAAGCTGCATCCATTTACTGCCTTAAATGAGCTATAAACAGCCATTATATACAGAAATTATGCTTCTATTCTTAATAATACTTCAAGTGTTGCCCAGTTACAGTAGCAGTAAGCAGCAAGTATATTTTGCCAGATGACACAACAGATCGACTTGCATATTGATTTGTGCTACAGTAAATGATAATCAAACCTCGTTGTGTTAGCTTGTAGCATAAATCAGCATCAGCTGTATTGATGTATGGCCATTTGCGATGATGACAGATCTCATTTTGTGAGTATTGGGGTTTAAAATATGCTGGTTGATATGTGCAGCGGACCATGTGAGTGTATGATGTCAAATCTGTATGAAGATCCTAGCCTATATGAATTAATATTAGAGACACACTGTGCAAATGATGAAAGTGTATGCTGAATATTAGAGTATAAGAAGTGTTGTTTATAATATGGTGAGTTACTTAAAGCTCTAATAAATATTTAAATTTATTACATAGCTTTGTTGAATACTCAATTCTGATTGGTCAATCACAGAGTTCTACGGTCTGTTATTTCTTCATAGCAGACCGTTGCTATGTATAACAGACCGTTGCTATGGGCGCAGTTCTGATGTCGGACTCAAATTATTGATTTCTTAAGCAAGTAGCAGTGTAATAAGTGGGATAATATACAGCTAGCAGGTCCTTGTTGTGAAATAAACCCCTTCAGAGAGATGCAAGACCTCTCCGCTCCGCCGCATCGCCCTGTCAGGGTTTATTTCACAACAATGACCGGCTCACTGTACATTATCCCTTGCATAAACAATGGCTCAAATGAGCATATATATAACGTGAAAGGGGTCACTCGTAGTGATGTGAGGAACATACAGATAATTATCACAGACTCTGCTGTTCCCCCCTATCTCTATGGAGCGTTTTAGCATCTTTCAGCTAATTGTTTTGGTTTTCTGGCCCGCAACGTTGCTGTTTTGGTTCATTCTCACCGTTCTCATCAACCTCATTTCCAGACAAAGCTGGCGGCTGTTTTTGGCAAAAAAGCTCAGACATTGGAGGAGACCAAAACGGGGTTAGAACGCGGGTGAATACTGAACTTACATTCACCAAGTGGACACAAACACGACTCTAAATTAATGATAATGCAGCTCAGTGTTCGCTGAATGTGTAATAGGTAACTGTTTTTTGCCAACGTGTTTACAGTAATTACTTGATAAAGTCATATTATACTTGTTCCACTGCCTCCTAGTGGCCAAAAAGAGAAACCAAAAAGCTGCTTTAATTAATATTTTTTCAGTTAAGAGTGATTAAAGTGGATAAGACAATTCAGTGCAATAAACAACACTCTTATGAAGCATATTATTTTGTGGTTTGTTGTGTTGCGTTACATTGTAAAGGCTTTCTTATTTTCAACAATGCTCTAGAACAACATCAAAGCCTCAGAAATCAACACAGAGTTGAATAGACTCTCAGAAAGAGTCACAACCTTTGATCACTGTGAGCTTCGTAAAGGTGGTATTTATTGCACGGCTGTTGCATTAGATTGCATTATATGTTTCAGGTGTTCACGTTCTTCTGTCCACCCCCCCTGAATCAGTCAGTGTCAATGGACTCCCACTGAGAGACTCATTGAAGAAATGATTTATTTATTTAAATCAAGTATACCACAGTCACCATTTGTCAACCATCTCTATAATCAACAGAAAGGATAACATATCTAGAAAATATAACAATTGCTTCATTCTCAAAATGACAGTACTCTAAAAATTGAGTTAATTTTCAGGGCCAGCTTTAAAAAAAATTGAAGAAAACATACACATAGACCAATGGCAGATTGAGGTGGAATGTTTTCTATCAGTGAAACGCCTGAGAGAGAGAGAGAAACATTGCTTATATAAGACATGGTAAGCAAATCATACACCCATCCAAGCAGAAGTCTACAGGGAATGTCAGTGGCCTACGGTAACCATGGACCAAACCATAACCAACAACTTTTACAGTGAACACCAGGAGCTACTGGTGCCAGTTTATCTGGCTGGGAGGGGAGGGACTGCATGCCCATACACAAACACAAAAACAGCCCATTTTTATCTTGAAGACTACAATGGTTTGAATTCAAAAATGGTCTTCATTTACTAGAAATAGAACAGAGTTCCCTGAGCTTTGTTCAACTTCATCATACTCATCATTTAGGACTACTTGCTCATTCATGCAATTTTTGCTAAAGATAAAGATACAAAACTGTTGCAGATTGCATAAGTTCAATAAAACACTATATGTTTTTTTTTTTAGGTGAACTGCAAAACAGTAGTAGATGCCTAAATTATAATTACATAGGACATACATTACTCTGAAAGTAGGGATGCACCGATACTAATACCAGTATCAGGTCCGATACTGTGCTCATGTACTCGTACTTGTACTTGCGATACAACTAGGGGCTGTGTATTGGCAAGAATCTGGCGATACGATACGTATCATGATACTGGGGTAACGATTCAATAGATTGTGATATATTGCGATACTGTAAGCAAGGTGATATATTGCGATGTTTTGAATTAATTTTAGGAAAACTGTAGTAATAGTATAAAGAACACACCCGAAATACACCATTTTAGAATAGGCAAAAACAACAAATGTACACTGCATGCAAAACAACTACATTTATTTTGGCCCAAACGTCATGTGATTATCATAATGTGGGCATGTCTGTAAAGGGGAGACTCGTGGGTGCCTATAGAATCAATTTTCATTCACATATCTTGAAGTCAGAGGTCAAGGAACCCCTTCGAAAATGGCCATGACAGTTTTTTCTCGCCAGAATTTAGCCTAACTTCAGAGCGTTATTTAGCCTTCTTCACGACAAGCTAGTATGACATGGTTGGTACCAATGGATTCCTAAGGTTTTCTAGTTTCATATGATGCCAGCATCTTCACTCTACCTTAAAACTAAAATACTAATACTCATTTGTATTGATATTTTCTTAGACCCTCTAGATACAATCGCACCTGATACCAGTTTATGGTAATGTGACGGTAACCGACGGGATTAGTGCCTTGCATACAGAGGCGCTGTGGTTGAAGTGCCCAACAAGCCGCCCAACTGATGTACTCATATCAGTAATCGGTATCATTAAGTACCCAAATGTAAGTACTTGTACATGGTCTGAAAAAAATGGTATTGGAGCATCCCTATCTGAAAGGATTCGTAGTAGTTCCTAATAGTTTTTCATAAAGTTGTCAATTTGAGAGACTGATTACTCATTACACTCGTTTTATGCAAGAGGAAAATAAGGTTGCCAAGGTTTCCAAGCAGTTATGTTACACCGTATCACCTCCCTGACATGCTGCTTAGCACTTGTCATGTGAACTGATGGTTCCGGCTTTGTGAAAATCCTCCAAACATCCAAAATCAATTAGAAAAAAAAACACCTTGTCAATATTTTCTATAGCTTTCCGCCTACGAGAAGCACTGCACGGACTGTAAAGTCATCTCACCTTGTGATAAACAGCATTATCTGATTTTCCACTTTATACTTGTTTCCCTCTTCCCTATCCGCCCTGCCTCATCTCCGCTGAAACAGACTATGCTTTCATAAGAGGCATAACCGCTGTCAGTTTAATGTCTTGAACGCCTTCTTTGTTGGTGATATTCATTTCCCGCTCTGACAGAGTCCCCCTTTCTCCTTGTGTGTGATAAATTTGATAATAATAAAAATATTACTTTAGTCATCATATAGGGCCTTTCAAAATGGTCCTAACTTTTCCCCCACATTGCATTCAGTTGCATGGTGGAAAAACAAGCATTGGCAAACAATATAGTGATGTAGTAACGGAGGCTGCAGCCATTTATAGGAATGAAAGTGCACATAGCCTACACATATTCACACTAGCATGCAAATCCATGCTTACCACACTCTTTACCTATAATTTCACTAATCCCCATCATTTTATGTCAAATTTTAATGTCGTTTATATTGCCAATCACATGTTGTTATCCAATTTAACTGTTCTTTCTTGTAATTTAGATTTGTTTGAGGTGCTGCTAGAAGTCACTTTCAGTTATTTCTCATCTGTCTCATCACTGTATTTTAAGAAATAGGTGTTGACTGTATTTTTAAAACTTTGGTTCACCTTTATCAGATGCTAAACTACACGTGTCTAATATGATGTCAGAGAGCAGACAGTTATTTATTCCTCATTTCTTAAAACTCGTAAGTGTAACAAAACATGACGGTCACATGTGCACGAAAAAAGGAGATGTAACGAATGTATGACAAGCTCGAACAAATGGGGCCAGAGCAAGTGTCTGTGCACATAACCATGGAAACTGTGCACTGCACTGTGGAAAACCGGGACCATCTGTAGAGGGAAGTGAAAAATACACTGCATGGCAGTACATAAAAGAGACTGGCTGACAAGGTGGGAGTTAAGGTGGGTTGTATGCTGTGCTGAATTAATGGAGTCTGGACTTAAATACTGAGACAGCGTCTGGTTACTTAACAATGGTGGGAAGCTTGTCCACATAGTGGGGTTCCCATTGTCAAAGCTTTTTTGTTCCCAAGCTGTTTATTTCGAATGCAGGCATGAGTAATCCTGCAAGTCCATAATCAATATGTGCATTTGCAGAAAGTCAGTGAAGAGAGACTAAGAGAGACTGGATTATGTCTTTTCTAGTTTATGTGGATATTAGGGCTGCTTATTTGTGGATGGCTGTATGTGTGTGTGTGTGTGTGTGTGGAGTTGAGGAGGCCTTTTCTCACTTGCTAAAGATAGAATAAATAACCCAGACATAATTTAAGATGTAAACAGACTTTTTGGGGATAATAAAAAGTGGGTGCAGTTGGCAAACTATCCATATTGGGGTAACTGTTTTTGGGTGTGAATGCTCTAAATCTTTGTTATTATTATTCCACCATCCTGTTTTGTCATTAAAATCTTTCCACATTTTTCAATGTAGAAACTTCATTCAAACATTAAATGTTGAGCTCAATTAAGAGGTTATTGCTATTATTCAGTCTTAAAGGTCCCATATCGTGCTCATTTTCAGGTTCATACTTGTATTTTGTGTTTCTACTAGAACATGTTTACATGCTGTAATGTTCAAAAAAACCCTTTATTTTCCTCATACTGTCAGCCTGAACATGCCTGTATTTACCCTCTGTCTGAAATGCTCCGTTTTAGTGCATTTTGACGGAATTGCAACAGAATTGCGTTGCTAGGCAACAGCTTGGGTCCATGTGTACTTTCTGTCAGCTGATGACATTCACATACACTGCAACCAGGAATAAACTGGGACACATTTAGAATGTTTACGTTTAAAATTGTCTCAAGGGTCTAAATATTGTATATTTGTGACATCACAAATGGGCAGCAATCCTGACAGCTGGTTTCAAATGTAGAGTTTCTGAATACGGGCTGTGTGTATGTCCCTGTGTATTGAGTGTTTGGATACTTTCACAGTATTTATATAGTACTTAAGCCTGCTTTGTAATAAAAAAAATGAAAATCTCACTTTTTTATAATAAGGGACCTTTAAGAGTAGAAGAGGGCATCTTCTAGTCAAATCTAAACTGCGCATAATAGAAACGCGCCAGACAATACATATTATGTGGACAAAATCTTGCATTGCTGGAATCTATCTTGACGAGAATGACTATTCTATTTTGATATGAATCACAGATTCCGTAAATGTGTCAGAAATGTTTACTCAACATGTACAGTATAAATGAAATAGGCACTGACATTCTAATAATGGAGTTACCTGCAGCCCATCTCAGAAAGAGCAGCATGAAAGGATCTTTTTAGAAGATTTTAAAGCCCTTTAAAGATGGTTTATTTTTTGCTTTCTCTTTAATAGTTGAGATAATAATGCAACATTTGCAGTGCACCTTCCACTTTATGCAAACTCTCAGCTCCATTGTTGCAATGCTGCATCATTAGACAGACATACTGCATGTTCCATCAGCACATTTACAAAAGAACGCTACGTAATTCTTTCCTGTTAAATTTTGTCACATTACTACTGACAACGAAAATGGCTTTTATTGCCCCTAATGTATACATCCGTGCAGGAGTGTGAGCGTCGCTCCATACCATTTAACAGGGGACCGGTGTCATTTTGTTCAAACAACGAGGGGACTTCAGTCATTCTGTACAATACAAGCGGGGATATTTTCTGTTTTAGAGCACAAAGGACAGTATTCTACACATAAAGCCTTCTTTAAAGGTCTGCATCCTTCAAGAATTGCCTTCTCTGGTTTAATATGTTGTATACCATCTTCAGAACAAAAGAGTACAGTTCTTGCATAACAGAACAGAAAAGATTTTTTCAAGCCCCGTGTATAAAAATGATTTATTAGGTCAGGTATTAGCGAAACCAGCTGAGAATAGGAGGAGAGATACCAACAAGCTGAAGGATACAAAGACCAACAGCATCAAAGGCTATACACTTGAGTCAGAGAAAACAAGGACTAATGCGGAGCCCTGGTCAAAATAGCAGGCCATTTGTTACTTTCATTAGAGCTGTCTCAGTGCTACTGTACACTGCAGTCGGAGGCAGATTCACAGAGGTGATAGATACAGAGCAAGTAAGTGGGTTCAAGATAGCAAATTGGTCTGTCATTTCTCAGGGTTCAGTGTTGCTGATGAGCTTTTTTTGATAGTGGTTGGAAAACTTTGTCAATCCCCCTAAAAAATTTAGGAAAGAAGAATTATTTAGAATATTATTATTTTTATTTAAATAAAGTTTTTTCTTCTGGTAAGTTTCTGGGAATTGTGTCTAAAAAGTACTGGAAGATCATTTTCATATCTTAATTTGCAAAATTCCTGATTGAAATGCAATAAAATCAAATGTGTAATTGATTGGCTAAGAATTATATGTTAACATCATCAGCAAAATCATCATCAGCACAGCAAGGGATTAGAAAACTTTGGCCCTTTAAAACTTACAGTCACAGTACTAAAGCAATGGAAATGATATTATAGCTTTGCGGCAGATTACAAGATGCATGTACAGTGCACTTTACAGGATCTGTCTGTTCAGCAACACAACACAAGCCAAAGACCAGCAACATAACAAAAGCATTATTGTCATCCTGCTGCTGTCTCTCATTTTTGTTGTGGAATCAGAATTTGTATTCCCATGGCAATTAGTGGCTCAGTGCTTGTCCGGTCCACTGCAAGAAACAAGCATTCATGTTTCATATTGGATTTTGGAAAATCTGTTTATACCATTAACCTTGTCAAAGGAGAGTATTTTTACTCTAACGTGTATAAAGGTTTTAACAAGCACCAAAAAGTCTTCTCAATTGGACATAATTCCAGGAGCCCACTTTAATTCAGACACTGACCTTTGCGATGGACAAACAACATTATTGAACTGCTATTAGCTCACATAAGGCCTTACTTCTTTCAGAAAGACAAGTTATAAAACAGGTTTATTGGTGTCTTTTTTGCATTTTGAAAAACATTGTTTTCCAGAGATGTCCAAGAGGCATTTTGAATAGTCCAGTAGCAGTAATCATCTGTTGTTGATTTTTCATTTCAGCAGAAGTTGAAATAAAGGCAAAGTAAAGTACCAGCATGTGGTGACATTTAGAATTTTTGTTTGAAACAATAATAAATAAGCTCATCTTGCTGCAGGTAGGAGATGCAGATTGCCTGTGAAAATGATTCTTCCAGGCATCTTCTAATTCATAAATCGATTAAATGTTAAATAGACTCTCAATATCAACCATATTTTTTCTATTAATACTGACAAGGGCAAGCTATTTAAGTTGTATTTATCTATTAAAGCACTACAATACATTTGATATTAACATAAAGTCAAAGGTTGCTAGTAGTACCCAAACTCAGATTCTGCTGCTTTTTGCAGAGTTGAAGTTTCAAGTTCATTGTTTTCACCGACTCCCAGTGGTTCTCATCAACACCCCCGCATATTCTGTGTATAGCATACCATATAACACAAACTGTTTCTTGTACGACCTGATGGTATGCTACTTGCATAGCTTGAAATGGCAGAGAGCCAAAGTGAAGAAAGTCAAGGGGTTGAGCAAGTTAAAGGAGGCAGATAACTTTTCAAGAGCTTTAATGCCAATGAATACTTGACGTGCATTCATCAGGTGGTTTCAAATGCTCAGGTGTTTGCAGGTAGATAGTATACCAAGGCTCTGGTGCTGGGATTTTTTTTGCTGTACAATTATTTGGACACAGAAGCAAGAATCATAAAAACTATCCTCTTGCTTTCAAAGAATTAAATACAGAAATTCATGTTGACTGAATTAGTACGAAGCAGAAATGTTAGTTCGTTTTGCCAATATGCAGCAGCCGAACTGAAGAAACACATGTTTTAATTTATTTCACAGACTAGCTTTTAAGATTGCAACCTGCTAAGCTTCAAGGCAGCTCACTCTACTTATCGTCTACTCCTTGCTGCTGCCAAGGCACTCCACCCTGCAAGGGTTGCTTTTGTCTCCCCGGTCTTACATTGACTTCGCAGTTGTAGAGGTAATGTTACACTGACATCTAATTGTTAACTACAGCTGGGCACTCACCAAAGCTTTAAGGGGCCTGTATACTCCATCAGGAGTGCTTGTCTTGACGGTGGAATAGCTTCGGAAACCCCTTCACACATTTTCTGACGTCGGATTAGAGAGGGAAGACCGTACAGATGTCACTTGTTTTCATTCGACGGGATTGCCGGTGCGTTATCACATTGATGTCCCAGTGGTAAAAGCAGGGGGAACACTTGATAACTGTAACTGTGATAATCTGTAACTTCCCGAAACCAACGATCCGACATACCCAACCGCTTCACGCCGTGATTGGCCCGGTGTGAAGAGGTGAGAAAGGAGAAGGTTTGATCTCCTCTCACTAGCTCCGTTTACACAGTTACACAACTATTTTCTGTCACTTTTCATTTGAACAACACTGTGAGACTGCGCTGAAACGATACGGCGTACAAACTAGTTCTGATTGAGTCTACCCCGGACCCTTATTGAGCCACTTTCACCAGATTTATCCACCCCAACAATCAAATGGGAAATCCCCATTAGAGGCTTGGGTTGGGAGTGACGGTTAGGACAGATTATCTGGTAGTGCGAAGGCTTTACAGATTTATCCATCCATCTTAATCACTCTAATTGACTTGTGGACTGTTCTGAGCCATCCTGATAATATGGCAACTGTTACGTATCAGCGACTGCACGAGTCCTTTAAAGGGGATCAATGTTTCTCACCTGCCACGGCGAATTCAGTTCTGTAGGTTTTTCCTTTTTATCTCTGCATATTATGCATTAATATGCATATTAATGCATATGCGATCACACGGCATGCTGCGAGATTAGAGGCCTTGACGCAAGTGACATATCGGGAGTCAGGAGGATCATCTCAGCTACGTCGTTGTGTGCGTGATACTGCTTTTCCTAATCGTCTGTAAAGGAAAGGGACAAAAAAATGTGAGACTTTTGTGCTTTGAGCCATTTTTGAAAATGTCTAAGGATTTTAAAAGTTTTCTCGTGGGAAATCAACTGCTGTTCTCAATCTACCATGACGTTCTGCACTCTCTCTGTCGTTCTGCACTCTCTCTGTGCTCCAGCTCTTCCTGTGTGGAAACCATAACTCATATTATCCCTCATTTTTTTGCCAAACATTTGCTAATTGTTTTGTTTTACAAGAAAACTTTTATTAAAGTTGTTAACTGCTCGCGAAAAGGATTAGTATGCCATCTTTCTCCGCACCGCCTATGGATTCGTGTGTCAGCTAAGGTAATTGGATCATTGATCGGTTCATTCATCCCTTTTTTGTCTTGTCACATGTAGTAAAACAGGCTCTCTTTTGAACGTTTAGTTGCATTATACAGTTGGTGTTCTGTGTAATTAAGTTCAGCCTCAACAAGCTCAAGCCCTCACCTCAAACCTCACATATAGACAGATTATCAGTATGACTCAATTCAACTTTATATCATCAAATTACTATTAAAGCACCGATACCGGATCGGATATCGGGCTGATTCAAACCCAAATAGCTGGATCGGGTATCGGTGACAATGGGGCCGATCTATTAAATTCAATTCTATGTTTATATACTAAATACATTATATACTGGGATTTTAATTCCTGTTTATGTTTTGATCAATTTGTTGCTGCATTTAAATGGTTTACACCTGAATTTTAACTTTTTTTTGCCAGGTAACAATTTATTATTTTAATAATAAATAACAATTCACTCAATTTATTTTATGTTATCTATGTATTTATCTTTTTATATTTTGTTTTACCAAGTTATGAGTCAAGCCTGATGTTGCCTTACACATAAAATAATGATTCCAGTCACTTCCACACAGTGAGGCATACAGATTATTAATTAAAAACTGGTATCGGATCGGGAATCGGAATCGGCCGATACCAAAAGTCCAGGTATCGATATCGAGACTGAACAAGTCGGCTTGTTTCATCCCTACTATTAACTTCATAAATGTATTAATGCATCCATTTTTTCCTCTTCCATACTGCACACTGATGGCACGTTGGTCACAAAACCATTTTGCTAATCCAATATTAATCTATAAAGTGAGACCCATTTGTTGACAAATGGCCCAAAGATGAATAAAGCTGAAACATGTTCATCCAGTTCCCACTGATTTGGACTATGGCTAGTTGAAAACAATCCACCAAACTTTCACTAGTATTTATACACAAACACCGGCCCAGAATTTCACTCAGCTTCAAGTATTCGCCGAGAGTTGTAGGGGGGTGGGTGCGCGCTCATTTACACACATTTGCATGTCATTAGCACTTCAAACCTACAAACTTGAAAGGCTTTCCTTGTCAAGACACTCTAATCTCCCTCCCTCTCTCTGTCTCCCTCTCTTTTCTCTCTGTCGCACTCTTTCCCAGGTCTCTGCTCTCTCACACAGGCAGTGATTAAGGAAGCTCAGGACATCAATTAGAAAAGTTTAACCTTCTGTGCAGACTTATGACAGCTTCCGGAGTATTGAAATCTATGATGTGCTTGTGTTTGTGTGTTTGAGTTTACTGCTTGTGCTGCACGCTATTGACAAACAGGACAGAAAAATGCCAATTCACTCAAATACGCAGACAAAAAAAGAGAAAATCACTCTCATCCCATACACTAGTCCGCTGCAGCAGCAGTGTCTTTGTCGCTTTATTAGTGTTCGTAACCTACCATGCAAATGAACTCAACTGATTGGATTGAATGATGTTTTTAAAAGATGGCTTTCAAATAATCTCTCTCTCTCTATCTGTGTGTCAGAAAAAACACAGTAGAATTACTTTACAATCAAGCATTGAAAGCCTCCTAATTAGTTTTAATTTGTTGTATCCAGCAGGCTCATGTAACTCTGATTAACTCCTTCAGCTATGTTAATACAATACAAATTTAATTAAGCCTTTCAATTATTCAAAAAAAAAAAAACTCTGGACCCCATCAAACATTAAATCGGAGCAGACTTACTGTAGTTGTGATTAATTATACAACTTACGACTATATCAGTGTGTGAATTCTAGTAAGTCTGATTCTGTGAAAACAAGTACGAGTTAGTTGGAACATGTAAAAACTCTGCTGCTCTGCAATGCCCTTTTTTTTTTTTTCGAAATATCATAATATTATACTGGCTTTGGTTTTTGACACGCTGACAACATCTAATTAGAGATGGCAGGACCTTTCATAAACTGAGTTCTACTGGGATTAATAGAAACAGCAGTGACAAGCAGTAAGACTGGCACACTACGAAAATATCAACAGAGCTTCAGTGCCATCAACATCCCCAAAAAACCCCCCAAAGGCATTTCAAAACATGTAATCACTGTCATGCTCTCCTGTAAAAAATGTTCGTATCCACTGAACTGTTTGGAAAACGCAGACTTTGACAACACTGCTCCGTTTCTTGTCACAAGTTTAGACAGCTTCCTCAACTGAAAAGAACTTCTTGGTGCAGACAAAAAGAGAATATAGCAGTGTTTGGTGACATCCATCAAGGACTTTCTGTGGCATCAGCCGAAAACACAAGCGTGCTTCTTTATATTGTGGGTTTATTATGAAGACAGATTATACATAACTTGTTTTTTTGTAAACAGTAAGTATTTTGAAGTATTTTATTAATCTTTCATCAACTTTTTCCTCCTCTATGTTTTGCTTTTATGTCTGCGCATGGCAATCATGAAGACCAGTGAGTATTTTAACACTGATAAAAGTGATGTTATGGTCTTTACATTGCTCCTTTATGTATTAAAAATGATGGGATTCTGTTATTTCACTACAGTATAAGTGCAAATATAACTTCTCTGATTAAAACTTGATGCACTCTGTAGGGTTAAGAGAGCTAGAGAGATAGTTAGATAGACAGTTGAGATGAAATGACATGAGAGCCAGCGACAAGGACTTCAGTGTCTCTCTGCATTTCGCTCAAGGAGATTTGGGAGACAGCGATGGATACTGCAGTATTTCCATAGCAATGAAAGTAAGCTTGTGGCTCACCGCACATACTAAATTAAGCAGAAGTAACACAATCACCGATAAAAACCAAAAACATACTGACAGATAACCAGTGCGGGGCTGTCCCACAGATGCCAAGGCAATTCCTCAGTTCATTATTTACCATGCCAAAGATGGTACAGAGGTCAAGCATAGCATGGAGCATTAGATACCATGTCCATCTCAGCAGAGATCATTTGTACCAGGGGGAATATTTGGGATCAATTCTGAGTTGTTTTACATTAATGAGGTCAGGAGGTTTTTTCAAACCACTCTTATGTTTGTTTTTCCGCCATGTCATGCTTTTAGTTTAATCACAATGTCAATTCAATAAAGTTGGTTGGTTGGTTAAAAAATGCTGGTGTAACAGGCGAAAGGGGAAGAAAATGAGAAGAGAAAATGTTTCTTTATTTTGCATTTCAAGAATAAAGTTGAGTTTGATTTATTCTCAAAAGTTCAACGTTTAATCTTGACATTTCGTCTTTTCTCTCAAAATGGTATTTCAACTTTATTCTCAATATTTCAACTTTATTTTCAACATTTCAACTTTATTTTCAACATCTGAATTTTATTCTTTAAATGGTATTTCAAATTTATTCTCAACATTTCAACTTTATTCTCAAAATGTTTTTTTAACTTTATTCTCAATATTTCAACTTTATTCCTGAAATATTTTCTCAACTTTATTCTCAACATTTCGGCTTTATTCTTGAAATGGCTTTTCAACTTTATTCTCAACACTTTGACTTTATACTCGAAATGCAAAAACAGAAAAATCTTCCTCCTGTGATTTATTTTTTCTTATGCCTGGTATTAATACTAAAAGTTTGACCTTGTTCTTAACATTTCGTCTTTATTCTCCAAATGCAAAATAAAAAAATCTCCCTCCTCTCATTCTTTCCCCTTATGCCTTGCCCTAACACTCTTCCTTAGCCAAAGTAAACAATTCACTATTCACTAAAATTGCAGCAACATTACCGGATATGTATGTCAGCTAAGCAGTCAAACACGGTTATGTTCTATTTTTCTATATCATACATAAAATATTAGGACTAACTAGCTCTACACTGCAATACAAGAACAATGCTGGTTCTTTATTTGGCATTACACGTCTTCCGCACGGATCAACTGGTGAGGATGCCGACTTTTTGACTGTAGCCTCAGCCTTTACGCACAATATTGTATGTAGCCATTAAGTGCATTTTTAAAACCCCTTTGACGAGGTTTTCATTTTACAACGACTCAGCTAGAGAAAGCAATTTCAACAAATGCACAAAGCTACTATAGTACCTTAAGAAGCTGATAATAAGTACGGTCACCGGCTAGAAATGAGAAGCCTATACTTTTGTCCTCCTCCGCCTGAAATCAATGACATTTTGTTTGAAAAAAAAATAATTTTGAGTGAATCTTCCACCGTTATCATTGCAAACTGCTTATGTGGCATGTCAGCGTGGACAGCTTGGCAGGTAACTAAGGGAGACGGCTCTTAGAAAACAGTCATTTAATTGCTGTTGCCCTTGTTATTACTACCCTGACAGCTATAGAGCATGAAGTTACCCTATGACCTGATTTCTGCCTTACATGCAAAAAGCACATACATTGTTTGGCTTTATATAAAGGGCTCCCTGAATGCCAATAGCAACTGAGATTTGCACATAGATAAGATGGCTTAGCTTCAAACTGGGCGCACACATGACATGCTTACATTATAAATTCAATGTGGTCACGTCAAAATGTGTGTGAATCAGCAATCCTGGCTGCTGGTTGTCAGGTCATCTTTGTCATGTAATCGTTTGGTTTTGAAGAAGAAAAAGATCTAATCTTTAAGATCTAGTAATAAATATGATCAATATAAAGAGATAACGTCTGTTTTTCTTCACGCCAGTCAACCCAATGGTACAGCCCACCCAGTATAGTAAGGGATGTTGCAGTACTACTATGTGGTGTGTTTGTTTTTGTGACTTCTTAAACCATTTATTTATCTTTTTTATAAATATATTAAATGAGAAAATAGAAAAAAAAGGCTGCGTATCAACAGGTTGTAATATAATTGAATTATTTTTTTTTCCCCAGGTACAAATAAGCCACATGGAAAGCCCATTATTTCTAGTTTAAATTAGAATTCAAATTAGCTTTACTGTTTGTTACTGCTCTGTTAATCAGCATCTATCTGTATTGACAAATGAATATTTATCCCCAGTTTGCTTGTTGCTTCCCAGAGAACACGGATTAAACTAGTCTGTCGCTTGATAATTGATCTCAGCCCGAGACAGGTTGAGGTGGAACAATGGGATTTCTCTCTGCCTCTCATCTGTCTCCTTTCATTTGCTACTTTACTTAATTAAATTCTAGTTCAATTCCAGAGCGAGCCATCAATAAACATGGACACTTCTCCCCAAAGCAGACCCTTTTGTGAAAACATGCCAAGCAGAACGGAGATATCAGGAAAAATAAAGAATCCCGTCAGATCATTTGATGATGAAATATCGCCCTGGTTAAGCACCGCCAACTGCACCTATTCCTTTCTTATGTTTTCTATTTCTTCTTCAAGTGGTCTCTTCTTTCCTGATTTTCGCTGAATCCTCCGGCTTGTGTTTCCCAACTAAGTGATCTGTTTATGGTATTTGACACCTTTCTGAGGATAAAATGTACAAGCTGCAGCTCAGAAGAAGCCCATAAAGATGCCACAAAGAAGGCCCGAGTCTTACCTTCTTCTCACTTCTGACAGAGAGCCAAAATGAGGAAGACAAGGTAGAAAATAGCAAAAAAAAAGCAATATTATGGAAGGAGAGGCTCATTATTTTCATTTTCCCCTAGAAAAGGTTCATTAGTTATCTTTGATTTCACAGTAATTCCATGAAAAAAAAAAAAATCTTTACATGTAAATAGAATTTGCCTATAAGCACACATCATTAGCATTAACACCTCGGCTTTATGACCTCCTTACCGATATGCTTCAATAGAGCAGCAGACAAAAAACACCTCCTAGGGGCTGAATATAAAAAATGTCTCTTCTCTCATGAAGTTTCTACCTGTAATGATGAAATCAGAGCAGCTCCCTCTGGTGGAATACAGATGACTATCCAGTTCTAGCACGTTTTTTCAAGGTCTACACTGCACCTGAACTGAAAGATTTTGACCATCTGATACCTCCAAAACGGGAGGCAGCTACTGTACCTCCTCCATTGTTTCCCTATTAACAAAAAGAATTCATTTAATTATCCCAAACCACCTGTCCCCTGTCTTATCCTCCTCTATCTGGTCCTGATGACAGAGTAACAGGCGCAGTAGGCAGTCCTTGAGTAAACCCTCCTGAGACCCCATCTGCATGTGTTGGCTAGAGATATCAAAGTCTGCTGTCTAAGTGTTTTCTGTGCTCGAACATGATGATGTAGCTATACGGTCTCTATTCTGTGTCCACTGCTGAAAACCATTTAGACTAAACATCAGTAATGAGAAGCAGCTGTTATCCTTCACCAGCTGGGCTCAAAATGAAAATGACGAGTACAGTGCTGCAGGCAAACTAACTACGGGGCTGCACCGCCGCCTTTCAAAACCCAACGCAGTGTCTTCATGGCGAGTACATCCAAACACTCTGTCATTACTTTATTGAAAGTCTTAGTGGGCATTTGATGTGGGGGGAAGAGAGAGTGAAGAGAGAGAGACGTTGTTTGTCGAGTGTGTCTGTCATTTCGTTTGTGATCTTCTTAAGCTTAGCAACTGTGATTGTGCACAGTTCTCTCCAGAAGTGTGGCTTTGTAGATGTGGAAACACACACTGATAATCAGTTTATACTCAATGACGGTTAAATGAAAAAAAAAAAAAAAAAAAAAAAAATCAAGTCGCATGATGAGGCGGGTAATATGAATTGAAAGAAATATTTTTTTCCATTTTTTTTGTTTGATTTCATTATCAGAAGCTGTAAAACGAGTATTTGTGCGAAGTCCTTTGGTAAAGTCAAACTGAAATTTGAATTCCCCTCATTTTTCTATAATGAGCCATTGAGCTTATTTTTCAATTTTTCAAAACAGACATATTTGTGGAAACTGCCTCTATCTTCAGGTGTCTGGGTGAGCATTTCTCATGGCAGTGCTTGACTGACATTTGAGAGCCAGCTTCTCTAGGAGACCATGGATGTATTACTGTAAAGCCCCTTTCCCACTGAACAAAAAACCCACTAACACCCACCAACATCTGGGGTTTGTCTTCAGTGGGGAAAGGTTGCAGTTGGCATTCATTCCAGGGGACAAATAACTCTGCAGTAGTCACGGCTATTTATAGACTCCAGCTCTGATCAGCAGTGATGGAAACATGACACCCGTGTGGAAGTGAATATATAATAAATCAAATTAACAAGGATTTGGACAAGTATTGTAAAGTATTTACGTAAAAAAATATAATTAATGTGCTCTACTCAAAGCCACCAGACTCACCGATCGTCGTAAGACACATTTCATTCAAACTCAAACAAAATAAAACTCATCAAAACCATCACTGTTAGTCTTTCTACTGTTTCAACAATCACCAACTCTGGTTTGAGAGTTTGAAAAAGAGACTGAATAAGTAACAGATATAAAAAAAAGAAGTAACCACCATTACATTTTCAGTGTTATAGGGCTGTCCCAAAAAACATTTTTAGGGCTTCAAAGCTTCGGTGAGAAATATTCAAAGGTATTCAAAGCTTTGGGACAGCGCACTTACTGTACACCCACGCACCTCTACACGTAACAAACAGCCATATCTGTCTGAGAATAACTAAGAATAATGAATGTTGAATATGAATAATGACTAATTTCGTGGGATTATTCCTTATTTCATGGGCTATTTGGGGATTTATTCAGTATTATTACAAATTTATACATAAAAAACAAAAAACAAAGCTATTAAATACTGATTTGGGGGTGGATTAACCATGGCAACGGTCGAAGCTTTGAAGCTTTTGAAGCATTAAGGTCAGCTCTACTGTTACTACTGTTTACTAACCCTGCTTCCAGAGCTGGCCACCACATCCGTAGCGTCGAATGTGACACAGCAGGAAAAAAAATGGAAAGGCCAGTTCAACGGCACCGGCAAAACTTCCATATACGTGACAATTTTGGTATAAAACGGGTATGTGGAAGCTGAATACGGCACCACCACTCAGCCTTGCTGCATATTTGTCCCAGTGTCACAGTACTGCAACGAAAAACAATCCCCTGCGGCACGAACAATCAAAACTCGTATGTCACCCTGTGATTCAAATCACGTATGAAAAATTAAATCTACAAGTCAAAAACAAACACCAAGGACACGATTCTGTAGCAAAAAAATATTGAATTTCAGTTTGAATTTTGAAAAAGGTTTTATCAAATACGGGCACGACTGCACCTTGTAATACAGTATTAAACAAGAACGTGTTGCTTGCCAGTGGAATCAAAAAAAGCAAATTAATAAAGTTAAAAAAAGAAGCTGAATTGTAAAATAGTAAATCAGAGGCCAACACCTTGCGAAAGTTTTAATTGTCTGCAGGCACGGTGGGTTTTCTTGACAACATGCTCCTTGTGTCTCGTAGCTTGAAAAACAAGGCGGCCTTAATTAGCTTCATATGGAGACGTGATTCTTTCATCTGTTGTGTTTGTGACGAGTCTACAGAATGTGAAATATCACGCTGAGAGAACCGATACGGAGGCATGGATGAAGAAATTAGTTATGTGGTTACGGTAGAATGCATGTTATTAGTGGCTCCTATACTGTATAAGAGATAATGCCGTCTTCTTGTTGCTGGTGAGAAAAGGAGGAGATGCATTGTAATCTAATTTTTTAAAAAATAATTTTTCTTTCCATTAAATAACTTGAATTAGAATGTGCCAACTATACTCATACACATATAGGCAAGATGATGGGTCTGTCATGGGATGTTGCCAACAGGTAAGCCTGCTCCCACGTTTATAATTGTGTTGCTTTAATACAGGAGCTGGGTGGGGTAGTTGGGGGGGGGGGGACATGGCCCATTGGCTTTAAGCCTGGAGAACGTCCTCCCTAGCAGGATGGATCAGCAGAGCAGCGACAGCATCGTGGATTAGTGCAGCCTGTCAAGGTCTGACGGTGCAGTGACAATTTAATCGCTGAACAGGCTCCCCATAGAAAAGGGAAAGATGAGAGGAAGAAAAACAGGAAGGGGAAGTTAAGAGGCTGTGGTCTTCATTTATATGATTCATTTTGTCATATCAGATTCTGTTAATACTGCTGTCAACGTCTCCTGGGTCCTTGGAGAAAAAAAAAAACATAAACAGGCTCACCGAGACACAGACAAACGCACACAGGCAGTCTCAGCCTATCCTTAAGCTTAACCTTACAGCAGACAAGTAGCTCTTTTCCTCGTGGGGACCAGACAAATGCGGAGTCTTTTTTTATTCCTTTTGTGAGATTTCATGTGCGTCCTCATCAGGGTAGATGAACATGTCCCCCAAGGCATTTGGTTTGACACACACACAGGCACACACACACATGGTGTAAGCACTTTGCTTCTGAAATACTGGTTTCACTAGTTATCCATCTGCACAGATGGGTTTTGAGGGAACAGACGTAAAACAAATCAATGTGTTCATTTAAATATGATCTAATATCTTATGTCAGCATAGCTGTGGGTGAAGCAATCAAATGTGCAAATTTTTGTCATGAATTATTCACGGCGGCGTGCAATTCATATCATTAGGTGGCAATTATTTTAATGTCTGATCAATCAGAATCAATGCACAACATATATAATGCAAAGGGATGAGTGGCGATACGAGCATTTGAATGTAACTGCCGTAGCAGGCGCACTATAAGTGAGTCAACAACTATTCTTTTTTCTGCTTCTGGCCTCACACTAATGAGGGAAGAAGTTACCATGGTAATAGCAGACACGAGCTACCTTGAGCTTTGCCAGGCTTTTAATGCACACACATCCACAAAGACACACACACACACACAGTGAGAGGATAGTGTTTCATCCTCTATGCTGAGGAGAATAAAAGCTAAACCATTAAAAATGCACGGATATCCAAAGGCATGGTTAAACATAAAGAAACCACTGGGTGAGGCTGACTTATTCTACTACTGTATAATCATCATTATTAAAGGCAGCGACACATCTCTTTTGCTGATTTAATTTCTATCTCTTTTGTCATTAGGTGAGAATCTGCACTGACAGAAAAGGCAGGGCAATGCCATTTGCTTTGACTTTAAATAAACCTATAATCAATGCCAAATTTGCACTGATAACACACATTAAAAGCAAATACCCTTTATCACAGCATCATTACATCTGCATTTAAACTTTTCTATAATGGTTGCATTTTTAGACCTTCTTTTAAAAGGGACTGTATGCAACTTTTTACACATTTTTATTATTGCAGATGAGGGAACATGTTGTAACCTAACCTAAAATAATGAGACCTTCCGCAACTGTCTGTGTTTCCTCTATCAGCCTGTTGACTGCTTTTAATGTGAAGGACTCGGGCCGGTGTCACTCGCGCGTGTGGCTACTCTCTTCAGTGCAGCTACAGAGATAGCTAACGGTTGGTTAGAAATGGAGTCCTTTAACGCAAACAAACGACCAGCCACGTTGGAGGAAAAGTTGTGTTGTGTGAGTGTGTGTTCACATGGGAAGTGAGTGGTGAAGCAAGAGAGAGTGAGCGGCGGCGAGACGAGCAAGGAGCACAGCAGAAGAGAGTTAGTTTAGCTTTGACGATATCAAGTGACTGTTCAGTGGAAGTTACAGTTTGTGCAGAAATGTGTCTTGCTTCCCTGAGTGGAGTGACGGGGGTTAACTCCGGAGCAAGTAACATTATGGACTCCGGCCCAGGAGACCAAAACTACGGTTTCTCCCCTGCGCCTTCTGACCACGGTCGGGAGGCTGAGGTGGAAATAGTTAAGTTAGATCGACACCGACTGGGTCTTCGACTCACGGAGGGACCTTGTTTGGTAAGCTAACATCACTGCCAAGCATGTAAAATATAGAGTGATATAGTGGTTTTAGCTGGCTAATGTTGCTAACGTTAATCAACATGAAACTACGTTCAGTCTCGTCTGTTTCGCCTCGCAACAGGACGCTGACTGACGTTGATTTAACGGCAAAAGGTGTCACTGTTAACAACCAATTTCTGAATCCGACATTGATTCCCTTTAAGACGTTACCAATTTCATGTACAGGCCACTAAATCCTTGATACTGGCAATATCATTAGATTAGAACAAAGGCATTCATATGCTGATATTAAGATGGTAAACTGTCTGTTCAAATCGCTTCTTAAAATGCGAAATGCATCCTGTTTGATTCTTATGTAACCCTCTTCTCAACTTCGTCTGGAATAGTAATTTTTTTCATTTTCATATTAATATTATGAATTTACATATCAATGAAAAATATTCAAAACCCCACAATAATGGGCTATGAAAAAAGTGTGCCGATACACACAATGCAAGGTCCAATTCATGTTTTCCCTCTTTATGTTTCTCTTTGGCAAGGTGGCATCAAGCTGTTTCAACTATAAAGCCAACTTGCAACAGCTTTGCATCATCTGTGCAACGCAAGTGAGCCTCTGTGTAGCGTGTTGTTGGTACAACGTTAGGAAACAGTCTGTTTAAAGGAGGCATGTATTTCAGTGAAGACAGGCCATTTTCCTACTGATTTCTGAAAGACAAATCTTTTCCATTTAAGTCAGAAAAACGACATTGTGTAAATAAGTAGGTTGTTTGTGTTCATAAAGAGCATCCACATCATGCGAATCCACATACAATGACTGAGAATTTCCATCTTTGCTGTGTTGCATACCTTGAGTAAAGCACGTACAGCTTCTCAATGCCTGAATGTTAAAACCTTCGCTGCGTGTCACCAAAACACAACACAATGCTGCAGTGCACCCTCATTCAGAGTAATATATTCTACAACATCCTCCACCCGTGGCTAACTGCATGCTTTTGGTTTGCTGAGCACATGTCAGACCGATACTGCTGAGCCCTCACATCAAAGTCAAAACCTGCATCGCTGAACGGGTCCCATATTTTTTAAACTACAACCTGCTAGAAATAATTGTATTGAAAAATGCAGAAAGAGCATTACTTGGGCCGGGGCGTATCATCAATAAGGGCCGAGCTGAATGACGGGCATCCGCGCAGAATGATCAATTACAACACAGTTATTTCCATAAGACATTATCAGGGGCTTGTCTTGGGCTCTGGGAGGACTGTAAGTAGCTCTGGCTTTGCTGAATTACACACTCACCCTCCTGTAGTTCACAGACCTCACGCCAATGCTCTTTGCACCACCAATTAACCCCCTAACAACTCAACAGTGAACCGTCACCATTTTTTTTACAAACATGCTGATTTAAAATGAAACACACAGATCGTGCTGATTCACTGCCATGAACGTGGCTGTGCTTAAGTGGAAGAAAAGGAACAATACAGTTTGTGTCAGAAGCGATTACGTGGCACTGTAATTCTAGTGTTGATAATTACCATAATTCGCTCTTGTACCGCCCCATCTATACAGATCATATCAAAAGCGCATGGTGCAAGACACAGTCATATGCTATACTTCTTTTAAAAAATAAATACATCAATTAGGGCTGGGTGATATGGCCAAAATCTTCTATTACGAAATAGGTCATTTCATATCTCGATAACTACTGTATATATATCAAGATATAACATGTTTTATGATTATGCAATAAACAAATAGTAATATGTTAGAGCCCATTTTTGTATGCTCCTGTGTGAATTAAATACTTGACAAATGAAAAGTACTGAGTATGTTCTCATTTTAAGTACTTGAGCACAAAATGAATAACAGTTTTAAGTGAAATTATAGACAAAAAAAGAAATAAATACAAGCCCAGACTATATTGTGATAAAAACAATATAGAAAAATATATATGATAGACATTTTTATATCGTTTTGACAATATATATTGACATATTGCCCAGCCCTAACATAAATCAGGCAGGTCTCAGACACTGTTCGTAGCTATAACTACAAAAAGTAATGCACTGTAATTGGTGTATATCCCATGAAATAAATTTGTGTGTAATCCACGTAATCATGAACCATGAAGTCTAAAGAACGACTAAGAGGGAGAGGGAGGAGACCGGCGTTCGTGTCCCGTGTGAAACCAGAAGTCAACGTTGATTCATTTGTCATGTAACTTACGTAGTTAAGTAACGCCACTTCTGGAGTAATTTTAAGCCAAACCACAATCTTTTCTAAGTAGTTTTATTGGCTAAACTTAGCTAAGTAGTTTTGTTGCCTAAACCTAAGTAGTTTTCCTGCCTGAACCTAAAGGAAGTTGTTTCCTGAGAAGATGGAAGTTTATTTTGAAAAGACTATATGCATGAAACAAACAGAAATTGACACATGTCGCTGGACATTCGTAGGAAAACTAACGAAAAAGGAGGAATAGCTTCTTCGTAAGATACCATACAAACTGTTGTATGAGAATATGTATAAACATATGAAAAAATCCTTTTCAAACTTTCTGCAGATGATATGTGATATGGACAATTTCAACTTGTATCCCTCATGATGAGAAAAAATACTTCAAATCGAACACACTTATAATAAAAATACACTTGTGGCTGTGCGTTGTGATTGTTATTCAAGCCAGAACTGTCAGTGTGCACCATTACACACGGAGGGACAGTAGTAAAGCTTGCTGTATCCTCT
>CAKAOI010046784.1:90662-105871 GCA_916701655.1 Sebastiscus albofasciatus
CTATACCTACGAAAAGTAATGCACTGTAATTGGTGTATATCCCACAAAATAAATATTTGTGTAATCCGCATAATCATGAACCACGAAGAACGACGAATGCCGCGTAGGGAGGAGGTCGTGTTGGATGGGTGGGTCAAAAAAGACCGGACTTTTGTCCAGGAGACCATGTCCCGTGTGAAACCAGAAGTCAACATTGATTAATTTGTCATGTAACCAAACCACGATCTTTTCCTAAACCTAACTAAGTAGTTTTATTGGCTAAACTTAGCTAAGTAGTTTTGTTGCCTAAACCTAAGTAGTTTTCCTGCCTGAACCTAAAGGAAGTTGTTTCCTGAGAAGATGGAAGTTTATTTTGAAAAGACTATATGCATGAAACAAACAGAAATTGACACATGTCGCTGGACATTTGTAGGAAAACTAACGAAAAAGGAGGAATAGCTTTTTCGAAAGATACCATACAAACTGTTGTATGAGAATATGTATAAACATATGAAAAAATCCTTTTCAAACTTTCTGCAGATGATATGTGATATGGACAATTTCAACTTGTATCCCTCATGTGGAGAAAAATACTTTAAATCGAATACACTTATAATAAAAACACACTTGTGGCTGTGCGTTGTGATTGTTATTCAAGCCAGAACTGTCAGTGTGCACCATTACACACGGAGGGACAGTAGTAAAGCTTGCTGTATCCTCTATGGCACTGTCAGCCAAAGTGTCCCAACACTCTGCCGAGGGTTCTATATGTCTCTTCACGTATTGAATTCTCACACTTGGTACTCCTGTTATCTCTTCCAATGTTAATTTAATTTAAAGTGCCGTATATTCGCCCGTGGTGATTCTCTACCTCCGGCACATATTTTGCCCTTGGGAAGAAGCTTTAGTGGCGGGTTTTATTCCAGACTCACCATCACAAAACTGTCTGAGTGCTGTGGAGCTGAACACAAGAATAGGAAAACAGGTGACATGATCGGGTATGACGGCCAGCTCTGCTACACCTCCCGATAATGTATTCCTCCACCTTTGGCTTTTCCATATTTTTATAGAATATGTGCATTCTACTTTCGTGCGCTCGGTGAGTCTGACATCTCGGAGATAAGTGTGTCATCATCTTAGTCTCTCCTTTGCTATCGGAGATGCACGTCGAAATCATGATTCTCCTCCTCCTGGGGGGCAGATATGATATCGATCTGCATCTACACTGGACTAATATTGAGATTTACAGCTCTTCATCATTTGCGCTGCGTAGCAAGGGATGCTTAATATTTCAAGTGAGACCAGTTCTTTATTGTTTTTCAATATAAACTTGACTCATATACTACTACTGATGGAGACTTTGGGGACAATGGAGGCAAATATATATCATATTGCTTAACATTTGTACCTTCTGTACTCATTAACGGATCCACTGTGTGTGATTTTATTCACAAATCTGTGCATTTACAAGAAATACTGAGCTAACTACATTCATTTTGGAATTTAAAAACGGTTTAAACCACATTTTATAAATGTTATGCATCATCATATAAAACATACTGTGCAAAAATAATTTTAATATATTCAAGTGTCATTTATTAAGTGTCATTTTTGATCTTGAAGTTATTCAACTGCCATTTTGTAATAATCAAACAAATAAATATTGGTGAATTTGTTAGGGCTTAAATATCCTTGATCGAGAACGGTGTACTTTCTACTGTAGTTATTGGTAAAGTAATAATTCTATATATGACCCAAATTACCACAAGACCTTTTTCTTGAACATATTTTTGTATTTAGTGTATAAGAAGCCCCAGCACTGATGTGGAAGTAGGTCTTAAACTCACATTTGCATGTTTATTTTGGGAGCCTTATTAGCATTGGCAAACATGAATATCCGGCAGAAGGGGGGGTTGGCGTGGGGGTGGGGGGGAATTGGAGGAGAGCTAAGGAAATGTTTCATAACAAAATAAATTGATTCCCAAGTTCAAAACTGTGTTCTCATCCAATGACTCAAGTGTTTAAAGATTGTTCTGACATCTCTACTTGTCTAATGTTGGAAAACATCCAACCATCTATTATGCTCTTTGCACTGTGGCCTGGAGGAGGAGATGACGTCAAAGGAAGCAGTGAAGCAGTGATCGTTAAACCTTTACTTTTCTGTGCTTTAGGACAGACTGAAGAGATCAGCAGTTATTGTCATGAGGACGCTGATCCCGGCGTTGCTCGGAGGGATGATTGATCAACTGCAGGATCTCAACCCGAAACCTCGCTGTAATCATCTGCCTTATATTTCGTCAAGTAACAACTTTTTCCCCTGTTAGCTGTATCCATAAATGTGGATGGACAATATCTGGGTTTATCACCGAGCACAGTATCTCTAACAGGAAGAAAAACAGAGGATAACATTGTGTACTGGATAAGTAATGGCCCAGCAGCAACCCTACTGCTATTTGTAGCCTTCAGCTCATTGTTTTGGTCTGTTGGTCCATATGGTTATATCCCCCAACAAATAAGACCGTGGGCAGCCATTTTTCAGCAAACAACCTCACACAAGCCAACTGTATGCTACCTGCTCAGCATGAAGATCCGACGTCAACAAATGGCTGGCGAGGAGAGTCGAACATTTAGCAAGCCCAAAAGAGACAAATGGTTTCATCAGGAGTTGGTGGACGAAATTAGAAGAAAAAGACGAGTAAAGACTTAAATTCGACAGGTACATAGAAAGAATGTGATGTTCATCTGGTAAACGTCTTAGTAGGTAACTGTTCATTAAGTTATTAGAACTTGATAAGTTATTTGTTTATCAGGGGAAAGTGCAACCAAAGCTGGGCGTACACTGTATGATCTTAGCCCGTTTCTGGCCTGAATTTTGAGACGCCCGACTCATTTTAGAGTCGGACCAAACGAGGACTGATTAACTCCTCCTGCCCAGCCATCGGACAGTCGTATGAATTTCTGACATGTCAGAAATGTTTGGTTGGCCGTCCACAGGTTCTCGCACAGTTGAAGCAGAGCCACGAGCCGATTCAACAACATCACTGCCTTTTTTTCTGCAATTATCTCTGCAAAATGGACAAGCCATACTGTCCATGTCTTCCTGGACACCTGCGAGTCCATATACGCTGCCGCCTCTTTTTTTTTTTGACGTTTCAGCAGACAGAATGGCACAGATGATCAAGGCAGTACGTTTCTGCTTTGTTAGCAATGTGACCCATACAGACCTCTGCTAGCAAACACGGAGCTTTCAAACGAGTCTTACTATTTTACACGTACAGTGTGAGCACTCAGGTTGTGGCTGACGATCGGACCATACAGCGTGAGCACATAAATCGTGAGCTTTGGCTTTACATCAATAACGATCTTCTCTTACAGTAGGAGTAGGAATTACACAACAAAATTTCTAAAATCGTACAGTGTATGCCCAGCTTAAAGGATGGTCTTTCTGGGAGACTGCAGTACAAATCGCTCTTGAAAATATTCCTTAGTTCTGGCAGATAAAATCATTTTGTGGAATAAGGTTGACTTTGTCTCATGGAAATAAAGTTTTAAAGATTTGATGTTCAGTACAACTGTTTCACTTTACAATACTGCGAGTTTGTTTTGGCCCCTTGTGGTTAGAAATTCATGCAGCTTTAATGTAGAACGTTAGTAAAAATTTTGTTTTCAAATTACTTGTTATCTTCAAAATAATAAAATGTTGTGATCGCTATCCTGTAAAAGTGCTTCTTGAAACCTACAAGCACATCTCGAGTTCCACCTAGTAGCGATGACATTAAACAACATTGGCATGGCAGTGAGTTTTGAGTGAAATGATAATATATATCTGACTTACTGCTTGTACATCTCTCAGGCAAAAAAAACCCAACCTTTTGCTGAAAGTACTCACAAACCTGTAATCATTCTTTCACACAAACAGGCACTCAGCTCAGGAGAAGTTGGCGGACAGTGCCTCTTGGTTAGGCCCTCCAGGTCTTTCCTGAGTCCTACCGTATATGCAGTCATTCAACTGTCACTAATTATAGCCCAGAGGGCAGTTGCTACGAGTCTTCGGGGGTTTTGTGATGCAGCGGTCGCCAAGTTAGGACGTTCCAAATTGTTGTGCCTGCCATCGTAATATGACATGAATCACACATTGAGTCTCCTTCCCATCATTGAATGATTCCCAGAGTCTCCATTCAGTGAAATTATCATTATCATTTCATTATCAAAGTGTTGAGACTATTAATACTTGAGTCAGTATTGTTTTCTGCCATGCAAACTAATATTTTCCATTTTTTTTATACCTAGTTATGACTTAAACTGTGTTTCATTGTTGTGAAAGAAACCGTGATAGGGTGATGCTGTACCCCGACGCTGAAGGGGTTTCTTTCACAACAATAACCCGCTAGCTGTACATTATCCCGCTTATTACACGGCTACTTACTGAAGAAATCAATAATTTGACTCAAAAACGGTCCGCAAGAGTCCGACATCAGAACTGCGCCCATAGCAACGGTCTGTTATACATAGCAACGGTCTACTATAAAGAAATAACAGACTGTAGAACGCTGTGATTGAACAATCAGAATTGAGTATTCAACAAAGCCGTGTAATAACTAAAGTTATTGAATTTAATAAACTTAGTTGTTTAAGAGAGGGGAAAAGACTGTATCTGATTGGTATCGGTATTGACAAATACTCAAGGTTGCGGTATCTGTGTCGGTATCGGACATGAAAAAGTGGTATCGAGCCATCCTTAGTTTTAATCAAATGCACCATTTCCCGACTGATTTTCAACTTTCTTTTGCTCAGCATTTACTTTTTTAAGAAGCTTGACTCATGCTCATGTGTCATTTATAATGCACCATTTTTTAAAAAAAAAAATTTAAGATGAAGATTTAGGCACTTTAATTCCAGGTAGGTGTACTAATGAGCTGGAGCAATTCAGTACCATTCAGCACAACTCTTCCCTCAAAGAAAATATCTAATCATGTATTTTTAAAGTGATGTATTTTTAAAGTGATGTATCAGAGTGATCTGAAGAGTGATTGAGCATCAGGTCGCGACGGGAAGCAGACATGCAGGAACATACGAAGAAGAGTGGAGCTGGAGGAGCAATAACTTGCACCCAGTAATGAACTGTCTGTACATAAATCCGCAATGCACATTAGCAATAAGCATGCTTTCCTAGTGTACTGTTCCATGTGTGTGGTTTATGCAGTAAACACAAACCTACAGTCTTTATTGGCTAAAACCACAGAGATGAAAGCTCATATTACTGAATTACGCTGCTCAAAAAGATTGATTATTACCATTTAATTTCTGTTGTCTGCATAAATTCCTCCTTCTCTTTTATTCTTCCTGTAAATCACTTTGTATCGTCTGTTCTGAGTGCTACATAAACAAAGTTTGCTTGCTCTCTATGACAAATATGCAGAAACACAACCAGCTGGGAGATAAACGATATTGGCTTCCTAATGCAGGCAAATAGGTTGTCAAAGGCATTAGAAAGGATTAGATTTGTGCCTTCGATAAATTTAATCTAGGTAATTGACAACGTTTTAGTTATGCCTGCCACATTATGAGTTGTGTCAAAGTCAACTAAGGGTATATTTAGAGGCGTTGTTTATTCTGTTCAGGGTGTGAGTGACTGCCTGAGAGAAACTAAAGGAAAAAAAGAAATGGGAGTGAAATCAGAAGGAAAAAAAATCAGTTGCTTTTAAATAAGATCAAAGAAGGATCTTGCAAGAATCCCTTCTTTACACCTACCATTAAAATGTATTTCATACCAGAGAAAAAAGACTGCTATCACTATTAAAAGTTTTGTCAGACCAAATTAAAAACACAGTTAGATCAAATTCGCTCCCCGTGGGCTTCCTACTTGGATCTGCATGGAAACGGTTCTTTCCAATTTGGGTGGTTTTGATTGTGTGGCTCGGGAGAATCAGCTGCTACTACTGCGACCAAAGCATCTCTGATCCCCTCGGTTAGTAGTCCGAGTGGTTCTAGATAATTTGGTGCATTTTAGGTGCATTTTGCGCAACGATTTTCTCGTGTTTCATCACTCTAACAACACAGTCTTTCAGGCCGAGCGGCTTGAATGAAAATGACCCGAAGGTTAGTGATTGAAGGGGAAGGGCAAAGAGAGGAAACGCCAATGCTGAGAAAGAAACCAAATGCCTCGCGTGCACACACACACACACACACACACATTCCACTCACCTGCAGTGTCTGTGAACCCCGGCCACGGTTTCAATGATGGAGCACTCTCCCTCGTTTAGACAAAAGGCCAGGTCCTTGTCTTCCACACATGGCTTGAAGACCTCTGAACGTAGACTAGGAAGAGTGGGGGCCACTGCTGTAGACAGGAAAAGACAGAGAGGACAGGTTAAGTTACTATTGGACAGTCAATTTCTCTCATATTTTCAATTTATATCACATCTAATTTGCACAGGAACACTTCTCATTTATATAATTTCTTCGATCTGCACGTGTCAAGCCGGCATGGTTCTAAAAGTTAAGTTTTTCTTCTGTTTTTGCACTGAAATGACCACTATGCTCAGACTGGAGGAGAAAGACTTTATATATGTTGATTAATTTCTCATTGGGCTAAGGGCAAGATAGCCCTAGCAAATTACTTTCTTCATTACTGACTACAGAATTTGCATTTTTTGCTTGAAGGTCTCCGACTTTGTCCCTGATGCAACAGGGAAAGCAATGGCGTAACGCACGTTATTGACCGCAATAAAACCGCTTTAGTGTTATCATTGTTCGTATTGTACCGCTTCTGGCATATTTGTTGCTTTTATTAAACATATGTACTGCACTCCTGGTGTCTGTTTATTGCTGTTTGTTTCAAATGAAGCAGTTTAACCACAATTCCTTAGTGAGTTCCCTGGTCTGCAGCTTTAGTAAACACAGTCGGAAAACACAGAAATACATTACAGTTGTAAGGAAAGTGAGATGATAAAATGCAACACTACACAGAGGCAGAGCAGAGAGAGATGGGCTTGGCGATGGAGCTTTAATTCTCCTCTTCTGGTCTGACCCTGAGCCGCTCTCGCACAAAGAGCATGGCTGCCATGTACAAGCACTGCAATGCAGGGTTCTCCACCCTGTGAAATATGCACAGCTGTCAGCTACGTATAAATATTGTGAGCTAGCATGTGCAAGCACCATCTGTATGCAGATATTCGTGCAAGTAGACACATGTGTTGTTGGCATAACCACACACATACACACATGCATACAACAACATGGAAATGATCACTCAAAGGCTCTTTGACTCCATCATGTAGCCAAGCATTGAAAATTGGATTGACTGGTATTACGCTCAATACCTTGCCAATACAATTGGATTACAAAACGGATTCTGCCTTCATCCATTTATGTTGCGCTCACAGACACACCGTTCAAAAGCACACACATGCACAAATTCTTCTTACTGTTATTCCATTCCTATTTCCGTCCTTTCATGTGAGTTTGCACACATCTTTGTTGTTGCCCAATCTGCTTTGTGCGCCGCACTCCTGCCGGCCAATGGCCTATTTCAGCCGAGGCTCTAGTGTCCAATCGCGAGTGGAGGAATAAAAAGTCTGTAATCCGTTTGTTGTGCCCCCTGTGTCCAGTTCAATCTATGTTTTGTTTACGGCCATTGATCGATAAATCCGGCGGCTCTTCATGTAAGGCCCAAGAGATGATGGGAGATCAGAGGGAACACAAAAAGAGATATATGGCGTTCCTGGGACTAACCAACACTCTTCTCCGTCAGAGTAAAAACTTTGGGAGCTATCATTTAAACCACTTACTGTAGTGGCTCATAAAATATCTTTAGATGCATTTGGATTTTTTTAATATCTACATAGGGGGGTGTTTTTAACAGAAAAGAAAGGTGGTAACACTTTATATTGACCATCATTTATAAATGGTAAATTGATAGTTAATTAAACTTACTTAATAGTTATTTTACTGTTAACAAACAATTACACGATAAGTAATAATGTTTATTATTATTAATAATAACAATAATAACAATAATAATAATAATAATAACAATAATAATAATAATCATTATTATTATTATTATTATGCTATTTTATCATTAGTTTGTGTAATATGAAATAATTTGTTTATAAATTATATGTTGTATCATAGTGGATAAGAGACAACATTTAAATCTGATTACATTAGTAAAGTATTTATTAACAGTTTATTGTTGTAAACATTATAACATTGTATATACTATATTTGTTAATGATTACCAAATAATTAGTAAACCTTTAAGAAATGATTTGTAAAACATCTATAAACATTACATAGATACATGGACCAGAAACCGATTATTAACCATTGACAAAGTATTAACTATCTATCTAAATAAAGTTTATAGATGCTTTACAAGTATTTATTAACCATTTAACAAAGTATCATTATCATCAGTTGCATCTTTATAACGGCCATCCAAATAATGCTTATAGACAGTTTACAAATCTATTATTAACCTCTAACAAACACACACACACACACACATATATATATATATATATATATATATATATAGAAGGTTATTGTGTGTGCAACAATAAACTGTTAAAATAACAATAACAAGTTAATTATTTATCATCATTTAGTTGTTTGTGAACAGTAAAATAACTATTAACTAAGTTTAATTAACTATCAATTTACCATTTATAAATTATGGTCATTATAAAGTGTTCCCAGAAAGGCAGTACATTCACGCTCTGCATCTGTTGAACTTCTTACTTTTTGATTGCTAGTTAGAATAATTTTTGGATCGGTTCTTTTATACATCATTCCCCAGAGTGTGATGCATATGAAAGTAGGTTTTGAACCCGCGCTGACTCTCTCACTTTCTAGGCTTTAAAAGACACAGATTACATCTTGTATTATTAATTCGGCAAATTCCCAGAGTGTGATGTTCAAAAGGTTATCTATTCCAAGATGCAACTTTAATAATAGAAAATAGAACACAACGTCCCCCTATGGTACGCATGTCCCTGGTAATAATTATCATGGCGTTTAAAGTCCCTTGTATCTATTATTCAGACAGCGGCGGTGACCACGTGTGGGGGGAAAAAAGCACGTTTGATATACAAAGACAACGCTAGGTCAGTAGTTGAGGTTTGAGCACATGAGCCAGAGCTTTTGTGACAAAAGAGAGAATTGACTTTGCGCTGTGAGCCTAACCATTGATGTATTTACATTAGAAAAGCCAAGGTCAGGCAGATACCAAACACCCTTTTAGTACCAGCGTTGCAAGTAATATTATCTGTGCTAAAACGTTTCAAAAACTTTTTATATTTTCACCTGCCACCTTATCTTATTTCAAAGAACCGGTGAAGAAAGCTTTTGTTGATCCACTATTACTGTATATTCCTTTCTGTGTTAAAAAAAAAGTGGTTCAAGTACAGCAATCATTTCATTTGTCACACTCCGTTGACAGAGCAGAGGGGGTAGGATGTGAACCACACAAGGTCACCGCGGAACCTATGACACGGCACTTCGGGAATCGATGATGATGTATGACGTGTCCATATATTTCTTTCATGAAGGACAGAGCTCCCACAAACCTCCCCGGCACACCTTTTGTATATTGGCTTTCCTTTTTTTTCCCAGACAGTGAATGTCCTCACCCGGAGAGAGGCAGGCTGACATGAGTGGTCTTAAATTAAATATATTATGCCATGCTTTACCTCTTTGAAATTCCCTGTGGTTTTAAACATTGCACCAATGAATCAGTTGACCTGTAAAACACGCTCAGCATGTTCTCTATTTCATTAAAACAGGCTAAAAAAGTGCTAAGTCTCTAACCTGTCATTCTACAAAATAAAGGCTCTACTTTTCCTCACCAGGTGTAAGGTCTACAAACAAAAAGCCCGTAGTGATTACCTCTCAAAAATCTGCAAAAAAGAACTCGTAAGTCTTAAAGGATTGCCTCCACTCTTTTAGCCCTGTTGGCCACATCAAGGAACAAGCCATCCTCAGATATGTTTGGCCTTGAGCAATACAGGCTGTCAATTTCTTATGGGTTCCCGTTTCATCACCGTGACAGGCAAGAAATGGTAAAAAATCTGCAGCACACAGCAAGCACAACTCGGGCACTTTTTGAACGAGCACCTGTCAAGCAGGATCCTGTTGAAATGCTCCGTTCTTTAAATATTCCCCCCTCGTCAGAAATAGAGCCAGTTAATAAAAGCAATTAGTGCTTCTTGAACGTGTCAAAGCAAACTGGTGATAATGTGTGCCGTATGTTTTGATGTGATACTTTCTGTGTTGTCATTTTCTTGACTATCAAGGAAATGACCCTGAATAGATCAGTTTGAACCCTGCCGTAGATCCAAAGCAGTCAAACCAATTAAAGCTATTTATTTCTTTTAACAGAAGACAGATTTTGACACATTTTTAATATCAAACCAGTACTGCATATCACCTATTATTAAAAAAAAACAAATCTTCATCTTCATTATTGAGGTAATAGCTGATAAATGATGTGTCCCTTGCTCTTAGGTATTATTAAGATGTAGTGTCAGGACTAATTATGACAAACATAAAATTTGCCATTAGGTTCATTTATCAACACTTTTAATGAAGCCTTTTTTGCAGAGTAAAACCCTCGCAATGCAAGCCTCTAGCTAACTACAAAACTCTTAGGTAACTGTGAAAATAAAAAACAAACATGGGTGGAAAATGTGCTAATAAATGGCAGCTGCAGTTTGAGTGTGATTCATCCCGGGGTCTTTGAAATCATTTTCACGTCTCTCACTCTCCCCGCTGCACAAAGGCAATCCAGATTGCCGATTCCCTTGGTAACTTTCAAGGAATCAACTGGCTGGGGATCACAGACTTGGATGATGCTTGAGAGATCAGAGTTATCTGAGAAGAATACTGAGGCTAGTACTCCCTCCTAGTCACTACTACTCAATCGCTCACAATCAATATCTTAGAAAATAGCTTAAACTAAATATAGGATTTATTGCACTTTCATATGTACAAATTACTGTTACCAATGGGGGGAACATCACTACATCCAGATCTGTTATTGTAACATGAAGGTGACAACAAAAGCAAAGTTTATTTTTTTTATATTTAGGAAAAAGTCACAGTACTACATGTTCTTTTCTATGAATGCATAAAGATACAGCCAATCAAAGTGTACGAAAAGTGGGCCAGCGTCTGCAGTCAAATATTAAGCTGTACAGTTCAGCATGGATCTGAAGGGGGTTTTGTGGTAAACACTGAAACATTTCCAATGTTTGCCTACTGCTAGAAACTTTGATCATTTGGTTGGTGGTATGTAACAAACTCCACTTTAAACCATACAGTATTTATACCATTTTAACAAGACATAAATCCATAAAACAAACTAAAATGGAAGGAGTTTCAATCTGTATGTCTGTCCTTCGATTTTCTCCACAACCGTTCATCTGGTTGACTTCCCACTTGCCGGGTGTGTTGCTGAGGACCCAAGGAAGTGTAGTAATGAGTGTGAGCTCTTGAGATCTATAGGACATATTTATTACAACCCTGTCTCCTACAAAATCACGTACAACTAAACTGCACTCTCAATTACGTTTCGAGGGAACATATTTTCTCCCGGATTACGGGCGCAGTTTTATACACGTGGATAACATTGTAAATTGAAACAAAACAAAGAACGCAACAAACCTATTTGGTTAGGTTTAGTAAAAACCATCATGGATTAGTTAAACAACTATAAAATTAAAACAAAACAAAACAAAAACACAACAAAACCACTTTGTTATGTTTAGGCAACAAAACTATTTGGTTAGGTTTAGTAAAAAACATGGTTTGGCTTAAAATGGCAATGAAATTGAAACAAAACAAAACAAAAACACTACAAAACTACTTGGTTATGTTTAAGCAACAAAACTACTTTGGTTAGGTCTAGTGAAATAAACATCTTGGTTTGACTTAAAATGACAACGTTTGTTACTTTATTACGCAACGAACATAAATTAAAATAAGTGAATGTTGACTTTGAGTTTCACATGGGTCACAAACAGCGGTCACCTGGGTGAAAGCACCGTGATTGTTTGACGCATCCACCACCCCGACCTCCTCCCTATGCAGATGTCCGTGGACTATCATTACAAACGTATTTGTGATACGTCAAAAACAAACATACTCCGCGTCAAAATACGTTTCCCTTGAGAAATGTAACTCACAAAGCAGTTCCATTGTATGGGAAGATTATTTTTAAGAGACAGGGCTGATTTATTAGTAGTGCATTATGTACACAGTGTACGAGTGTGAAGTTGTTTGGATGAGCAGCAATTAGCAATACTGGAAGCCGAGCAATCGGCCCGTTCCGAACAGGCAAATTTTGAACAGGCACTGTACTAGTCTATTTTAACCAACACTCATGCCTTGACATAGCCATGGGAGAGGCTTTAACACTGTTTTCACGCAGATATTATTGTTAGGCATCACTTTTTTATGACCTGTGATTGTTTTAAATGGAATAAATGGCGAACTATCCATATGTAATGGTTTGTTACTGTTATTGTAAGTGGCAAATGTCACCTCAGTTTCACAGTCCCACTTTTATTTTTTAGCTCCAATGCTTGATTATATATCAACTGCCAATTATAGTGCTGCTGAAAACAATGGTTCTATGACCGTTTTTTTGCAGCCTCAATTCAAATCCAATCATGAAGTTGGAAAATAATTGTCACAAAAAAGATTTTATGTAATTGTCCTATGGGGGCCTCCATACTCTGTATATACTCTGCACACATACACTTACTGTAGACAGTGCATCATTGGCACAGACAACACAGGAGACAATTCCATTTACAACTGTAGCATTTTCCTTCTATGGCTTCCTTCTAATGTGCTCATTAGTGTTCTTGTGCTGAGCCTTATCCCCCAGGAGACTGTGGTCGGCAGAGAACTGCCTGTGTTTACTGCAGCACACATCAAAGAGGGCCTTACTACGTAAAGGGAAAGTCCTGAGAGAGCCTGCTGATTGCTTACCCACCATGCACCGCTGCCTTTTGGACAGAACCATATTCAGAGAAATATAAAGTGCAGAAGGTATGGATAACACATTGGCCCCGACAATGCCATCTGTCACAATGGTTTCTTATCTGAAGCGGCATTTTAACTGCCGCAGGAGGAATGGGGGAAATTAATTACTGGACCTTATTAAAGTTTCGGCACACCATGTTTCGCCCAAAACATATTTATATACACTGATACCTGTTGATACAGTTTTAGAGCACACCTTCCTTTTCACACCATATGAAAAAAGTGTCAAACATATGGCTTTCCCATGCAAATTAAAAAAAAAAAATTATTTGATCAAAATGTCAAATTCCAGATTCAAGCGTGATTTTCAAACAAAACACTATGTTGCTTCCTAAATGTGAAGCCAATAGCAGCTAAGCTATCAATAGTGCTTAGGATGCTTGATTGAGTGCCACCGCAAAGCTCATTCTGACCTCCTCAACCAATCGGTGAGTGGATCCACTATTCATAAGAATACACCAACATGCACAACCTGTATCTTTAAAAAAAAAAAGGTGTCTAATTAACAAGAGTTTGGGCTTTTTTCTAAAGCAATAAATCTTGGTGATATCATGTTTCCCTATGTAAATAAACTGCTGCCAAGCACTGTGAGACACGAAGCTAGCTTCTTTCTTTTTTTATAACTCTCATGAAAGTAATTTATTCCAACTATGGCTCAACACCTGGCAAAACATACTATATGTGTTATACTGTTTGTTATAGCTTCACACAAACCAACAGTGGCATGAACAGCATACATGAATATATAAACAGAAAAAAAAATTACAATGAGCTACTGGGCATGAATGAAGGACCTTGAAGAATAAAGCTATTGACAACATATACAGCAGAGGGGGGAAGAGGGAAAGACTGAAACAACGTATAATAACCTTGAATATCCAATACTTACAATAACCATGGTCAATATATGTACAAACATACATTGGCATAGCCCTGTGATGTCTTTCAGACGTCACACACACACAGAAACATGCACATGCATATTGTACAGCACTGTACATTTTGCATGATCATCAAGGCGACAAGCCTTGGGAGACCTTCTATCCCTGACATGACACAAACAAATAGTAGTCGACCCGTGGGACAGTTGGTTAAAGGTGGCAGTCGCTGCCTGTAAGCAGGGTTAAAGAGCACTCGGCCTTGGTCGCCATGACAACCCATTGATAGGTATTTGGTGGGACATTTGTCACAGGTACTCTAGTTGTTCTTTACTCTAGTCCAACCTAAAAGCCCCGAGCTGTGACATATACAGTATACTGTACATTAACGGTCTGACTCATGGGTAAGCTGTTGCAGACTTGTTTTTATGTTTGGCAAAAGGAAGTGGAATATAGACATTTTATCTCCATATGTCATTGCAAGGTGCATTGAGGAGTTCAAAGTACTGTTTTTCTTCCTGGTCACAAAGAGACCTTGGAGTCTAGTCATTATCTAACAGCACCATTATTAGACAGACTAAAAAGGGTTTCTGAATGTGTTCACCGTGACAGGCCCAAAGCAGCAGGTTAATAAAGTAGACCCCCAGAAGACATCAAACATGCATTGAACCTTAAGGGAACACTTCACCCCCCTAATGAAAAGTTTTAATTATCTACATTAACTCCTTACCCCCGTGTCAGCTGAATCTTGATTAAAGTTTGGATGACCACCGTACACACAACAAGTAAGCCTCTGCATTTCCAAAACCACTCCTTCTCCCAAACAGATCATAAAGTGGCCATGGAATGTCTCTCCACAACCCACGCAACTTAGTGCAAGTGTTTTGCAGCCAAGAGACTGTACTGGAAGTCCAAATCACCTGTACTGCTCTATACCAGAAGCCTCAGCTTGCCTGTTGGCTGAAGTGGAATATACAGTACCTCTGTTGGATGTGCAATGTGTCTGCACTGTCAGATACAACCTGCATATCCAATAGAAGAGGTTGTGCAAGCATCAGGGGAGCTGGGATTCACATTGGAGATGTCATTTTGGGTGGAACTTTTCCTCAAAGGAATACTTCCCCCAAAATATATATATATATATATATATATATATATATATATATATATATATATATAAATGTATATCCGTTACTCACCCCGTGTTATAGGGCTGCACAATTAACCGTATATCAATCGCAATCACGATTTTGGCTTCCCTCAGTTTAACTAATATGATCGAGCTGGACAGCTCTGTTA
>CAKAOI010046786.1:0-82972 GCA_916701655.1 Sebastiscus albofasciatus
GCCAGCAGGGGGCGACTCCTCTGGTTGCAAAAAGAAGTCTGATTGTATAGAAGTCTATGAGAAAATGGGCCTACTTCTCCCTTGATTTATTACCTCAGTAAACATTGTAAACATGAGTTTATGGTCTCAATCGCTAGTTTCAAGTCTTCTTCAATACAGCATGATGTTCATTTAGTAAATTATGGTCCCATTTAGAGTCAAATAGACCATAAAGCAGGGGATGCTTTAGGGCGGGGCTACCTTGTGATTGACAGGTCGCTACCACGGCGTTGTCCGGTGTTTTCCACTTCTAACTTTAACCCTTTCACAGTGTGTTTTCAGTTAATCGTAACATTTTGGTCACCTACAAATGTCATAAGCTGGGTTTCCACCATAAGTTCTAAGACTTTTAGTCCCTGGAACTACTTTTCCAGGAACTAAAAGGTTCCTTCAGTCCACTGTTGTCTGCGTTTCCACCGCGGTCTGAAGATGAGACTAATTAGTCCACTGACTTATGACAAGCAACACGACATAAAACAAGAGCTGCTGGTTGTCACGGCAGTAAACACACTCTGCAGCCTGCAGCTCAATTAACTCGATGCTTCAAAACCATAGTCCACAAACCAATGGGGGACGTCACGGTGACTACCTCCACTTCTTATTTACAGTCTATGGTGCAGGGTAATGTAAAGAGCATATACAGAATGAACAGTAATATATAGAATAAACATAGAATGTAGAATAAACGGTACGGTAAAGATGTGAATATGCTAGATATCTACAGTATGACACATGCAGCAGTTACAGTAGGCAGTGCAGCTATACGTCACAACAGTGTGATGACATACTTTGATTTTTAATTGACTGGACATTCCTGTTATTTTACCTACAGGATATTTTCAAATGTATTTACAGATAGTATACCGTGTTAAATGTATCAATATCAGAATATAGAATTACATGTTATTTAATGACTGTCATAGATTTCATTGCCATTGCCCACCCCAAGCAACATACTATTTATAATCTCACTAATCTACTTACTGAGTAACTTCAGTAAATTTAGTGCTTAAACGGTTAGTTCATTCATCCAGAAAATTAATCAACAACAATGTTGAATATTAATGATTTAAGTCATTTATCAGCTAAAACACGACAGTCTCTGGTTCCAGCTTCTCAAATGGGAGGATTTCCTACTTTACTCTGACATTGTAGATTTAGTGTCTCTGGGCTGTTGGTACGACAAAACAAGCATTTCGATACGGAAACATAATACAGTCACTTGGGATAAAATATTTGCTCTGTTTTTTCCTGATTATTATCAGATTATTATCTCAGTAATTCTGGGAAAGGTTTTCATGGAAAAAAAATATGATCTGTTTTTCTGAAATAATGAGATACCTCAAAATCAAAATCCCAAGGAAACTGGGAGTTTGGTTGAATCCAGCACTGAGAAACCGATGAAGAATGACTTGAGAGCAACTGATGAGCTATTGCCTGATTGTCTCTTGAGTCACCACGTAGCCTGAATGCATACCGAGATAATAATAATCAGTACAGACTACACGCCATGTAGTCTGTACTGATTGTAATGTTATGACGTAGAATAAAAGGGGAGAAATATTGCTAATGGCGGGCAGGAGGGGAGGTGGATAGGTCCAACAAATACAAGACTTTCAACAAGGAGGCCGGTGTTTTGTTTTGTAAGCTACGTTAGTAACGTTTGTCACGTGTTTCGTATGATTCGCAGTGATGTTTTTCACATGTTTCATAGTGACATTTTTCACGTGTTTCGTAGTGACGTTTGTCACGTGTTTCGTATGTTTTGTAGTGATGTTTGTCACGTGTTTTGTATGTTTTGTAGTGATGTTTGTCACGTGTTTCGTATGTTTCGTAGTGATGTTTGTCACGTGTTTCGTAGTGACGTTTGTCTCGTGTTTCGTAGTGATGTTTGTCACGTGTTTCGTATGTGATGTTTGTCACGTGTTTCGTATGTTTCGTAGTGATGTTTGTCACGTGTTTCGTAGTGACGTTTGTCTCGTGTTTCGTATGTTTCGTAGTGATGTTTGTCACGTGTTTCGTAGTGACGTTTGTCATGTGTTTCGTATGTTTCGTAGTGATGTTTATCACGTGTTTCGTAGTGACGTTTGTCATGTGTTTCGTATGTTTCGTAGTGATGTTTATCACGTGTTTCGTAGTGATGTTTGTCACGTGTTTCGTAGTGACGTTTGTCTCGTGTTTCGTATGTTTCGTAGTGATGTTTGTCACGTGTTTCGTAGTGACGTTTGTCTCGTGTTTCGTATGTTTCGTAGTGATGTTTGTCACGTGTTTCGTAGTGACATTTGTCATGTGTTTCGTATTTTTCGTAGTGATGTTAATCACGTGTTTCGTAGTGAGGTTTGTCATGTGTTTCGTATGTTTTGTAGTGATGTTTATCACGTGTTTTCCGTAGTGATGTTGCGTTGTTTCTGTACGTATTTTACTTAGGTTATGTCATTATTTTAAGCCCAACCATGACGTTTTTCCTAAACCTAACTGAGTGTTTTTGTTGCCCCCTGCTGGTACTGTCCGTGTAATATTTACACGAACAGTACCAGCAGTTTTGCTCAGGGAGGCAAAACGTGACACTGACCCACTATCCTCTGCTTGACAGGCGGGACTATTACATGCTTTGGCGTAACATCAGGGTGAATTGTACCATGCAGCTTAGTGAGGTTCTAGATATTTTTGTTTTCTCTCCTGTTGGTTATAGCCTACAATTGCTACGGATGGTGACAGTATCTTTAGATGTATACAGATGTTAAGGACTGTCAGCAGTGTAATCTACAGTAAGTATGTGTGTAATGCGTGTGAGGAAGACATATACACACAATCAGCAGGCAACAACAGCCTGTCAGCTCTCCGATAAGGACTGTACGTTCTACATTGTCCTGCTGACAGCTGATAGCTAATCACTGTGGTGCCTGGCTGCTAGCTTCTGTTTCCTACTCCGCCGTATCTTTGGCTCTTATCATGGGAGATTTCTGAGTGATGGAGAGAGTGTGATGAATGGAGGGCAGAGACAGGAAGAGTGTGTGTCAATGAGTATAGAGCACAGCGTGACCTCTGCTGCCTCTGTGTATGAGTGTGCTGTGTCGGTGAGGCCACAGGAGGGCGTCGCTCTCAGCCGTACGTACTGCATGTCACAGATACAGATGTATATATATAGCACTGGCTGAGGCTGCATGTGAGACAGCTGGTGGCTGTCAGGCCTCAGCACATGTATAAATAGACCGGTGGAGTGGGCCAACATACCAGGAGGGTGGCTCGCTTTGTGACAGCGCCCCCCCTCGTTGATCCCTGTGCCACCGGCTATCCCAGCATGCACCACTCTCCAATCATTCTCCTAAACAGATGCAGTGTTGTGACCAGCTGAGTGGTGTAGACATGTAATGAGTTCAGCTGAGGTCCCAGCTTCTTGTCATCCTGTGACTCGGCTCATTTCACATGTCCAGCTCTACACTTCAGTTGCTTTTCATCTTCTGGTGTAAATGTTTTATCAAGGGCTGTCTATCGATGGAAATATTTAATCGCGATTAATCGCAAATTAATCGCACATTTTTTATCTGTTCAAAATGTACCTTGAAGGGAGATTTGTCAAAGTATTTAATACTCTTATCAACATAGGAGTGGACAAGTATGCTTTCTTTATGCAAATGTATGTATATATTTATTATAGAAAATCAATCAACAGCACAAAACAATGACAAATATTGTCCAGAAACTGGAAAAATTGGTTGACTATTAAAACCAATCAACAAGCCGGAATATAACCTTAGTTTTATTGTAAACATGCATGGATGTCATCGCCACACAATACACTCACTGTGATTGTAATCTGTCATTGATTGAGTCTTTACGGTCACTTAGGATAGTAAAAGCATTTCAACTGAGATTAATATCTCAGTTGCTTACATAAGATTTCATCCTGTAGTCGGGATGATGTTTGGAGGAGCGTTGCTATCTCACATCACCGCCTTGTGACCAGTAAAGAAATAGTTCTCACAGACATGAAACACATGTTTGTGTTTCAGCTGGAACACTGATAAAGTTGCCTTGACAGGATTCATCGAACAACACAGTCCGTCATCAAAAATAAGGTCGACATGCTTTTCTTTGTTTCATTTCTTTAAGTCGTTATCGCTAGTAGCGTTTCATAAACATTTGCCTTGGCGATTGGTACACCGGATAATTGAAGGAGGAGAAATGGAAGGATAAAACATAAGCAGCCAAAGCTGACCAATCACAGTTCTTCTAGTCCCCATGTGGTATCGCTGCAGCTGCTGTAGCCCCGACGTCTAGAACCTACAGCGTACTAACAGCAGCCAATCATCAACAAGGGCCACAATTTTCAGAAGCACCGATCAGCCATAACATGATGACCACCTGCCTAATATTGAGTAGGTCCACCTTTTGCCGCCAAAACAGCCCTGACCCGTCGTGGCATGGACTCCACTAGACCTCTGAAGGTCTGCTGTGGTATCTGGCACCAAGCCGTCAGTAGCAGATCCTTTAAGTCCTGTATAAGTTGCGATGTGGGGCCTCCGTGGATCGGACTTGTTTGTCCAGCACATCCCACAGATGCTCGATCGGATCGGAATTTGGAGGCCGAGTCAACACCTCCAACTCGTTGCCATCCACATGATGTAAAAGAAAACGTGATTCATCAGATCGGGCCACCTTCTTCCATCGCTCCGTGGTCCGGTTCTGATGCTCACGTGCCCATTGTAGGTGCTGGTGGCGGTGGACACGGGTAAGCACGAGGCACCCTGACCGGTCTGCGGCTACGCAGCCCCATACGCAACAAACTGCCATGCACCGACTGTGTGTTCTGACACCTTTCTATCAGAAACAGGATTAAGTTTTTCAGCTATTTGAGCTACAATAGCTCTTCTATTGGATCAGACAACACGGGCCAGCCTTCGCTATATCTATATATATATATATATATATATATATATATATTCTTACAAAATGAATGTTATTTTTGAACCGACTCCTAAAATAACATGGGAAATCCATAATGATAACTAGATAGTTAACTAGAAAATGCTCTCAGACCTCTTGCAGGAAAATCCCATTGAATTGTTTGTCAGGTAATGTAAGTTAAGGTATGGTAAAGTAAGGTAAAGTAAGGTAAAGTAAGGTAAAATAAGGTAAGGTAAGGTAAGGTAAGGTAAGGTAATGACACTCTCAAACAGCCTGAAGTGGAAAGTTGACGTAGAAAACAGCAGCTTTTATGACGAGTTGACTGATGAGTATCATTCATCTTGCCAACTTTCAGTAGTGCTGAACCTGTGTGTCTCCTTAGCAATAAAACGATCGCTATCGCAAAACAATCTTATGCATCACCATGACACAAGGCACGCAGCATGGGATACGCCACAACACGCATTACATTTGTAAATGCTCAAGTTTCAAGTTTCTTTTATTCGTTCAACAATGACAGCAAGCGGTCGTTGGCAATGGAAATCACAGGTTCCCTTCAACAATGCTCATTAAAAATGTATTTATAGAAAAGGAAAATCACACAAGTAAAAGCAAAATGAGAATCAAAGACATAAATACGAAATAAGTCATGTAAATATAAATTTGTGGAAGGAAGTATTTCAAATGGATAAGCTGAATGTAAACAGAATGTAGTATGTATAGATAAGTAATAGATATATTAGGGCTGTCAATTGATCGCAAATTATTCACACATTTTTATCTGTTTAAAATGTACCTTAAAGGGGGAGATGTGTCAAGTATTTAATCCTCTTATCAACATGGGAGTGGACAAATATGCTGCTTTATGCAAATATATGTATATATTTATTATTAGAAATCAATTAACAACACAAAACAATGACAGATATTGTCCAGAAACCCTCACAGGTACTGCATTTAGCATAAAGAATATGCTGAAATCATAACATGGCAAACTGCAGCCCAACAGACAACAACAGCTGTCAGTGTGTCAGTGTGCTGACTTGACTATGACTTGCCCCAAACTGCATGTGATTATCATAAAGTGGGCATGTCTGTAAAGGGGAGACTCGTGGGTACTCATAGAACCCATTTACATTCACTGATCTGGAGGTCAGAGGTCAAGGGACCCCTTTGAAAATGGCCATGACAGTTTCTCTTTTGTTGCAGACCTACTTTAACAAAGCACACATTAGCTGGCGTGGCTCCACATACAGTCCAAGTCTCACTGCTGTTGTTTTCTTTCCCTCTGTCATCCCATCAGCACTCCGGCTCCCGCCTTGGTTACCAAAGCAGCGTCCAAGGTTCCACTCAGCCCCAGAGCACCATGGGATACTCGTCAACCACCCAGCAGAGCTCCCAGTACTCCCACCAGACCCACCGTTACTGAGGCTCCCAGTCGCTCCTGAACCAGCATTAGGATTCAGCTCCTTCCTCCTCCAATGTACGGTCCTCTCCATCCTGGTTGGACCTCCCTCTGTGCATTACATCATTCCAACTCCCCCCCCTCCCTGACAGCCTTCAACGGGCACTGTAACATGAAGGCCAAACAGACATACAGGAACCAAAACAATCTAACAAGGAGTCGTCGGAGCCGGTGAAAATAATGTAAGATAGACGTGAAGGCGTCAGAACCGTGGCACTTAACAAACCCAACGTTCCCCACCGGGAACAACCGCAGCTCTGTTCATATATGTACAGTATATAGCACCTTTTTTTCTATTTGATTTGTTTTTTTCTTTTGCTTAGTTTACCTTGATAGATGATGTCAGTGTACATATTACAGTTACATGTGGAAGTGGCGGGCTGAGACGGAACACAGGAGCATCTCTGGTGTAACGTCACCTCGGATGATCAGAAGAGGAGTCTGAGCTAACCTTTGTCCTTTTAAGAAAAAAACACATTCACATGTTTCTACACAGAAAGAAGTCAGCACTTCAGCTGATGCAATTGCAGGGAAATATATTAAATGCGCAATTTAACTTAATCTTCTTATTATAAGGTTTCTATATTTAGATCTCTCTTTACGTAGATTTGGATTTGGGAACGTAAGAAAAGTAGTTTTTACAGGTCTAAGTTCACTTCACTACCTAGATAAGAATGATGACGACGGCCTCTGTAGGAGGCTGGACGCCTCTCGTCGTGGCCTGCAGCTCCAGATTCTTTTCTTTGTTCGGGAGCTGCCGGTGGACACTTTGCTCTGACACCCATCTTATCGTGGAACACTTTCTGAACACGAACGTGCGCATAAACGTACAGGGCAGCTAACAGTACACCCCCCGCCCCCTCCCATATGCTTCTTGAGACTGTTACTGCCTGATGTCAGATTGTTTTTTAATGTTATCATCTTGAGTGAGTGTGTGTGTGAGTGTGCGTGTGTACAGTATGTTTTTATGCATGGTGTTTATCCTTTTACTTTACTAGAACTGCACTGACCGCTGAACTGATCCGCAAAGAGCTGGAACAAAACGCAGGGTGAGTTTCATCCTCTTCCACTCCGACCCTCACCGAGCACACACATTATGTTGAGACGTTTAAAGACAGCCGGTGCGTTCTGTGATACATGCCCAGGCCCAGCAGGCAGCAGGAGCAACAGTAACCAAGCACTGATGTAAATCCTCAGTGCCCCTACAAGTATTCTTTTTGTTTTGTCCTTTTTTTAAGTACACTTAACTCAAGTATTGCACTTAAAGGAGTAGAGTGCTACAAGAATGAGTCCTAAAACCCAGAAATGAGTTAGCATTTTAGCACTTCCTGTTCCCTCGTCTGGAAGTCGATTGGTTTTTAGTTGGATGCCTGAAATAAGGTCTGTGGTTAAGACAAGCTGAAGAGATTTTAACGTTTTGTTCTACGACATAAACACATCAATAACTAGAATGGCACTCGGAGAGCACAGACCTCCGCCAAGCTGCATGAGGACGATTGCCGTTCAGCTTGCACCAGCATCCACGTGTAATTTTGTTTATGTTGAGATCAGCTGTACGTAGCGGAGCATTGTAAAACACTTCATTCAAACTAGACAGAAACAAAGTAAAACTCACCTAAACCGTCGTTGTTACTCTTTCCAACAATCACCAAGTGTGCTTTGGTCGAACTCAACTGTAATTTCACAGAGTTTAATGTGAAAAAATGCCGAATCTACAGGTGTCCTCCATCCCCCGCTCTCTCTGTGTCCCTCTCTCTGCAGGCAGAAAGGAAGAAGCAGGGTGATGCGTCATGAACGCGTCATCAGTTAGACTGCGCATGTCTTAAAGCTTATGGTGTTAATACACAGGCTGAGCGGAGTTATTAAAAAAAATTCCCAAAGCTGGATCATGATCCGGATCGCCACCAAAATCTAATGGATTGTTCATTGTGCCACAGCCTACCCCTCCAAAAAATGTTATTCAAATCCGTTACGGACTTTTGGAGTAATCCTGCAAACGGACAAACCAACAAACCAACACCGGTGAAAACATCAATTTTGAAGCCTTTATGTGTATTAAAAAAAGTTGGTTGCTAACAAGTGGCTAAATGAGACTACTAAACGTCATCACGCCGACTCGTCCTCCTTTACAGCCTCGTTGTGTGTACTGGCGCTCATGTGACCGTGGTGTAGTTCATTTATAGCCTAGCGTTAGCTTTTTACTCCTGACGATTGCATTCTCGCTTCAGAAATCATAAAAGTGATGTTCATTTGTGGAGAATATCTTGCTGAACAAAACGTGTCAGTATCATAAACGTGTGTTTGCCACAGAGCTTTTTTTCTGCAATAATCCAAATCCCATGGAACAATCCCATTGGCTGTTAGTGGAGGGAACCAGGGCGATGCTAACTTCCTGGTTGGCCTACAAAAATATGTCATGCCTGGAGTACTTGACATTTTGGGAAATATGGCTATTCTCTTTTTTGCCAAGAGTTCATGCCTTTACGCTAAATATGAAGCTACAGCCAGTTAGCTTAGCTTAGCATGAAGACTGGAACAGAGGGAGCCAGGCTAGTTGTTTCCAGTATTTGTGCTAAGCTAAGCTAACTAGCTGCCAGCCGGTACAATTTTGAGGTACGATTGCTCAACTTGGCCATTTCCATTTCATGCTACTTAATACTTCTACTCCACTACAATTATCTTAGAGATTAACTATTTACTTTAGCAGTTAAGATTTTATTTTTCTATACAAAAAAAATTGAATTATGGTGCATCTTTCCTTGCACAAAACTCCTCATTGAGTAATTTTATGCTATGATTTAGTTCTAATTTATTTTTTCAAAAAATATGAAAAAATCCACAAGTGCAGTCAAAATATTACAGCCTGTTTTCAGTGCAAATCAATTTGTTGCAAGTATATTCTATAGTTAAGTTTTATTTAATATATTTCTAGTGCAGCGGCCCACCTTATACTTTCTTTTTTCTACATACAATTAGTTCTTAAGACCGGTGGTTCCCAAACTGTTTCACGTCGAGGACCCCTAAACTGACACAAATTAGACCACTGACCCCCATTTGATAAGATTTTGTCCCGGGGTCCCCCCATCTGATAGGAATTTTGCTTGCGTGTATGAAACCCATGACCAAAATAGTCATACATTCTGTCGTTGTGTTACATATGGATGGAATTATGGTGGAAATAAATGATTCCACTTTTCGCTCGGGACCCCCTGGAACTCCCTTAAGGACCCCTGGGGGGTCCCCAAACCCCACTTTGAGAACCACTGCTTCAGACGGTTAATTTGAAATATAAAGAAATACTTTTACTGCACTAACAGTTTGTGGAGCTAGTTAAAGCCAGAATTGTATTTTTAAGACTGGGGCTTTTGTACTGTTGGAGATTGAACTGCCAACAGTCTAGAAAGTAGCTCAAATGAGCTAAACCTCAAACAGCACAATGCTGCTTACACATTCATTTTCATTTCACAGTACTTTTACTTTTAATACTTAAAGTAAATTTAGCTGAAAATACTTCAGTAGTATTTAATGTAAGAGTATTATGGTATCATCATATTCTTCTTACTTCAGTAAAGGATCTGTGTACTGAATATAACACAGCCCCCTGTAAACCTTAAAGTGAGACTGGCTCTCTGCCCCCCCACCTCTTTCTTCTTTATTTCCCCACTACTTGCTCCATCCTCACTGGTCCTGCTCGGTCACATGACCGGCAGTCGTGCAGGTTGTATTAAAGAACGCACCCAATGACTGGACTGTAACTGTAACTGCGTTGCTCCAGTACAGACGTGGACACAGCAGGACTTGTGGGGTGGGGGGAGCTGTATTTGGCAGATGTGTGGCCTGCAGTGGGATGAGGAAGCACTGACACCTAGTGGCTGAAAAGAAAACTGCACTTCTGTCCTGTCCTGTAAAACTGGTATTATACATATAAACGTAGATATGTTTTTGCAAGTGTTAAAGCAATTTCCACCAGAACATGCAAGAAGACACGAGTGTTGTAGTTTAAAACAGAATTCAGTCGTGTTTCCCTGATGCTGAAGGAAGCCTCCTGCTTTGCTCTCAGTGAGACAGTTCTGATGATTATTTCCTGCATTGATACTAAGATGTGTCCGTTGCCTCAGAGTCAGTTGTAAGAAATGTCTTGAGTGAAATGTCCTCAGTGTGTCCTGCTGTCTTGTACTACAGCGGACTATCAGTCCATGTTACGGGGTCGGGCTCGCTTCCGTCCAAATTATGTCGGTTCTGCAAAACCTTTCAGGGTTTTAAAGCAAAACTAATTTGAAGCATGTGCAGATGAACTTTGACACTTTGATCTGGAGTTTTGTTCCAGAATAACATTTGAAAAAAGTCCCATCTTCTTTATAAAAGAAAAAAGTTTATTGCACAAATTGAAAAGAAATATGATAGTTGATTTTTTTATTATTTCAGTGTTTGGTTGACAAAAACTGGATCTTGTATATTTTACACAAAAAAAAGTGTTCCTGCTGTTTGCTGCTCATATTTTAACATAAATCAGCTTCACAGCACTCTCTATTAGAAGTTTAAATGTTTGTCAAACAAAGATTCATTTGTTAGCATACAAAAAAAAAAGCTGAAAATGTAGTGTGCGTCATCATAACTAGACTTCTGTCATAAGTAACGGATCAGTGAAATCAGTGTGACGGTTTCTTACTTACGGAACAGAACCCAGGAGTTCTGGTTTCATTTCAGCTTTTTTATAAAGTGGATATGACGGATGAATTAGCGACTTGTTTTTACAACTAGTACACATGGAGTCATGTTTCTGTCCAGTATTCACTCTCCTTTTAGCTCTGCTTTGGTCTCCACCTCCTGAATATAGATATCTGTCTCCGTAGCTGCTGGATAGTTCATTACATACACTAGCTGGTTGCTGACTTTGTCTGTCTGCCATTTGGTGCCAAACCAACACGTTCTCACTCCCAACTCATCAAATACCAACGCTAGGTCAGCGGCCCTACGCTTCAAACTATGACGCTCTAGTTGGCCCTCTCGCTCCAGCTTTGAACGTGTCAGTTTCTACTCATTACATGCATAGTGTCTTTTCAAAATAAAACTTCCAACAAAGGTTTATTTTGTTTTTTTAGGTTTACTTGCGCAACAAAACTACTTGGTTAGGTTTAGGAAAAGATTGTGGTTTGGGTCAAAAGTACGGAACAAAACTAAGGTAAAATCAGTCAACGTTGACTTGGTTTCACACGGAACATGAACAGCTGTCTCCTGGCTGAAAGTCCTGTGTTTGTTTGACCCATCCAACATCCATTCCCAACCGCCCCTACACGGACTGTCTTGCTCTTTATACTACGCTGGATGAGTTAGTTGAAAGCCCGGGGTGTCTCATACAGACACTAAAGGTTGCCTTGTGCGTCGGTATCAGACGCAGAGGGGCTATGACCAAGCAGCGGCATTTGACAAGCTGGGAGTGAGAACGGGTTGACTAGACCGGTGGTTCCCAAACTTTTTCACGTCAAGAACCCTAAAAACTGACGGACCCCTATTTGATATTTGATTTTGTCCCAGGGTCCGCCATCTGATAGCATTTTTGCTTTTAGATGTTCTATTACAGAAAGTGTATGAAACCCATGACCAAACTAGTCGCACATTCTGTCATCATGTGACTTACGGATGGAATTATAGTGAAAATAAATTATTCCCCTTTTTGCCCCCTGGAACTCCCTCAAGGACCCTTGGAACCACTGGACTAGACAGCTAGTTCTTTCACTGAAAACAGCTTCCTGTGGCTGGAGAAGAGCAGAGTTTGTGGGCTTGAAAACCAAAACAGTGAGCTAAAAGAGGCTAAAACTGCAGAGTCGGGTGATCATTCTCCGTGGATTCGTCCCTTTAACATCACACAGTCATTTGATCAGTTGTTAAAGAGGACCTATTGTGCTTTTGTGCTTTTTCCCTTTCCTTTAGTGTGTTATAGAGGTTTTTGTGCATGTAAAAGGTCTGCAAAGTTACGAAGCCCAAAGTCCACGCCAAAGGGAGTTCCTCTCCCCCACAGAAACACTGCTCCCGAACTGCCTGAAACGCCTCGCTTCAAGTCCCGCCTTTTCTTTCCTAACGTGGTGATGTCACCAAGTAACATTTGCGTAATACCTGCCTAGCGGCTTGTTTGGCACGCCTTTTTGGCAAGCGTTTTAGTGCTTCAGTTTCAGTGTGTACCGGCTGCAGCACAACATAAAGCGTTTTTTGAACATTAAAGCATGTTAACATGTTCTAGTAGAAACCCAAGATACAAGATACTGAATATAATTATAACAGGTCCTCTTTAAGAACAACGATATGGATAAGTGCAGCTTTAAAGACAAACTTCAGGTAAATGATGTAAAGCATGTTGGCAGTGAGCTCTTCACAGTGTGTGTTGCTTTAGTTCGGTTCATCTTGTCCACTCTGGTGTTGTGACAGTGAAGCAGGCAGTCTGGTCACTTCTATATATATATGATGAGGATCTAAACCAGCAGCTATTCAAAGGTTTTTCTCCTCCCTTCAGTGAGTATCTGAAGTCAAACACTTCTCTCTGCCCACTAGCAAGGTGTCACAAGTATTATCGAAACAACTCCTATGCAAAAAAAACCCCACAAAACCAACCCAGACTAAAGCTTTCACTTCTAGGTTTATCAGTTTTCCTCTGTTCTGGGTAATGTGTGTGTTCATTCCTTGTGTACAGTCGTCCAAGACAGCGCTCACTCCTCGCATTTTAAAATGTACTCTATTGTAAAGAAATGCATATATACGGATAGTATACAATCATATTTATTATTTCCATACATCTATGAATAATACACCTTTCCTCTGCCTTAACTATAGTAGCTATAGAAAGGGACCTCTGTCACTAGACCATATTTCCTCTCTATATGCTCACATGAAATCATGTCTAGTTACTGAATGTGTTAACGCCACCTCGATGTACAGTAGAATGAAGGTGACGTGCGGCTTCTTCGTGTCACGCAAGATATTCCACAGTGTCACTGTATTGTTTTCTACAGGAATGATTTTTATTTGTGTGCCTTTTTTTCAGTCGTTCATCTTCTAAAGATGTCATGATGGGAATTTGTTCAGGATTTGTTTTGTATTTTTTTATTTTGTGTATATTTCCGCGCCTCCTCTTGTCAGCTCTATGGGTCGATTTAATGTCCTCTTCTTTCCTCATTACTATGTAGCATATTGTTATTGACACAATGTGGAAGCTATAGCAGCTAAATGTGTATATTTTATTTCACCTCTAAAGACTGCAAAACCATCCCGACGGAGGACCAGCTCTCGTTTTATCGTCCTCACGCATTACCGAAGCGCGTTTTTGAAATGCTGTACATAAAAAACACATTTTAAGAGTTTTTTCTCATTGAGATATTGATAATTGTCTTTTAATGCACTGTTGTTGCTCAGATATTTAGTGGTAAATAAAAAGAAGTATTTAATGTTTTTTCTAATGTCTCGCTTTAGACACTAAAGTTCTGGCAGTGCTATGAGAGGCGGGTGATGCTCCTCTCTGTGTGTGTGTGTGTGTGTGTGTGTAGATCTGGACGGACACACATTATAGTACACGCCTATATGAGATCTAGTGCACCTCTAGGCCGCTCTCCTCTTAACATTTCCTCCTCTTTTTGATAGTATTGCATGTGCCTGTCTTTTTCCAATGGAGAACATAAGCACTTATTGTCGCCCTCTCTCTTAGACGGTTTGTACAGACAGACAGACACTCCATCTGCAAATCCGAGTCTCTGCGATGCCTTCCATGCCCATCGTGCCATTCATATAATAAGCCTTGTGTCACAAAAACGTGGTCACAGTTATCCTCTATCCCAGCAGAGCATCTTTTAATAAGAAAGTGAACGAAGTGTTCTGACAGAAAACTCAAGTCCCCGGAGCTCTCAGTGAGCCGCATCAGCAGATAGCTTTGCAGGTCGGGGCGTCTGTCCACTCCTCTACATGCTCTCTGTATTGAAAATGTACATCATGGCCTAAATGTATTTCATGTCTTTTTCATAGCATTTATAGATAAGGCAGCAATAGCTCAGCGCAGGAAAAAATCTAAAAAAAGAAAACGTTTATTTAGCCGCTTTTTGTCCAAATTTCACTGTAAAATGACTGTTAAATGAGAAAAAGTCATGTATATTTATTTTATATTCTCTATTATAATAAAAATCTCTTTTGTCTCAATCACTTCCATGTGTGTGCACTGTTTGATCTACAGGACTGTTGCTGTTCCTGTTCGCCACTTGATGTCACCCAAGGGTGCCTGTTCACCATGCCTATAGTCCTAGTCTGAATCTTGTTATTGAGTCCTACGGCACAGTCCTCTTATAAAAACAACTTTCAAAATGTCATCTTCTATTTTTAAAGGACCATTGCATGTCTTTTTCTTGTAGTATTTTCAATTAAGATTCCACGTACTCACTTTTTGGAGCTTTTAACTCCATCTCATGGCCTTTCTGCCACAAGTCCTCCCTAGAGTCTGGTGGTGTGGATCTGAGGTTAAGTGGTTGTAAATGTGTGTCTTCTCCTCAAAGCTGTCTTCCAGAGTTGGATGTAAATGTTCTCCTTGATCCGTCTCCAGTCGTCGACTTTGACCTCCTCCCAGCTAGTAAGTGGACCTTTGGAATTGAAATTATTCTATCACCTCCAGTTGTACAGTATCTAGCCATGCAGATAGTTTTGGTTTGAACTAGGGCTGTCAATTGATTAAAATATTGATTCGGGATTAATTGCTTGATTATCCATAGTTGATCGTGATTAATCGCACATTTCTTTATCTGTATTTAATCCTCTTATTAACATGGGAGTGGACAAATATGCTGCTTTATGAAAATGTATGTATATATTTATTATTGTAAATCAATTAACAACACAAAATAATGACAAATATTGTCCAGAAACCCTCACAGGTACTGCATTTAGCATTAAAAATATGTTCAAATCATAACATGACAAACTGCAGCCTAACAGACAACAACAGCTGTCAGTGTGTCAGTGTGCTGACTTGACTATGACTTGCCCCAAACTGCATGTGATTATCATAAAGTGGGCATGTCTGTAAAGGGGAGACTCGTGGGTACCCATAGAACCCATTTTCATTCACATATCTGGAGGTCAGAGGTCAAGGGACCCCTTTTGAAAATGGACATGACAGTTTTTCCTCGCCAAAATTTTGCGTAAATTTGGAGCGTTATTTAGCCTCCTTTGCGACAAGCTAGTATGACATGGTTGGTACTAATGGATTCATTAGGATTTCTAGTTTCATATGATGATAGTATGTTCACTCTAGCTTTAAAACTGAGCCCGCTACAACTTAAAAATTGCAAGTTGCGTTAAAGAAATTTGTGACGTTAAAACGAATTTGGACTAATGCATTATTATCTTGTTAACTTCGACAGCCCTAGTTCAAATATTTAGATGAACAATTGGAAGGTCTAAAAGACACTCAGGTGGTCATTTTAATCACAGTTTGCATCATTTTGAAGGGCTGTGCTGTGGCCCGGGACAAGCTCAGTTTTCTCATGTTGTGTGAAAGATAGTTTGGTGATAATTTGTGTGTAAATCTTGCTGCTGTTGCCTGATTTGTCAGGGCCTGTGTAGCCCTAGTAGTAGTAGTAACAACTCTAGTTTCAGTGTGTAACAACTCACGTTTTGGTTTAGACTTTAAACTTCTTGTAAAATCTTAGAGTGAACTTTGCCACACTGCGCAACTCAGGTGAAAGCAGCTCCAGGCGTTGCTGTCGGCAGTCGGTTATTGCAGCGCTGTGCACATGAGATTCAGTTCCACATTGTTGGCCTTCTGTCGTCACGCATCTCACTCTGCAATCAAAGGTGTTATTATAACGTACCTTCTTATTGTCTCTCTTGTTACACGCATCAGTAAACAGGAGAAGAGTGAAACACATCCTGCTGCCCTCTACCCCACTCTATCTTTGGAGTGTTAAAAATTGCAAGTTGCGTGACTGCGTTAATGAAATTAGGAAAATTGTCAGACACTTCTAATAACAATCTGAGCCGGTCAGTGGTGAAAACAAGCACTGTTGTAAGTGGGGACGTATATTGACGGTGAGGATTTGCACCGAGCGATTACATTACAGCCCGTTTAGCAGCTGCCGTCTGCAGCGTTCTTCCTCAAATACTGAACCAGTTTCACACATTGTTCCCTATTAGTCACTTAAACACAAAAACATGAGAAAATAGGATCCAAGTTGAAAAATACAGAAGTTACCCTTTAAAGCTGAAGTAGGCGAGATGCGAGCAAATCTGATTAAAAATAAGTTATTTTTATAAAACGGTCGCTATATCGTGAACAGGAAACAGGTAACCTGAAAAAAAATCATGTGCCTCTGTGTCCTCCGTTGTCCTCTGGTGCTCCTAACGGCATCTGCAAGATTTCACAGACCGGAGGAAAACAAGCAGTAAGAGCTGATCTGAGGTCTGCTGTCCATCTGCTGTCTATGAGAGCCGACTGTCAATCACTCGCAAACTCCGACCAAACGGTCAAACTAGGCAGCGCTGATCAAATATGAATCAATATTCTGTTACTGTAGTACCTATTTCTCTCCTCAAATGTTTTCAGAATCATCTTGTAGTGTACTGTTTAGCTGTAAAATGAGGAAGTTTGTGACGCCGCCGCCACTGTGAAATTTGGTGACGGAATGCCAATTCCGGTCACATGACCAGAGCACAGCCAATAGGAGCGCTCTCTCTCTGAAATGACCTGTGATTGGTCAAAGTCTCCCGTGACGGGCTAGATTTTCTAAAGTCTGAAAACAGAGCCATGAGGAGGAACAGAAGTCTCTCAGAACACTTGAATTACAATATGCTGAAAGGTTATTATGGAATTTTGCCCAATGATGCCAAAAGCATTCTACAGTGCTAAAACTCATAACTTAATATTCTTTCAGATGCACAAAAGAGAGATAAAAGATGGTAAATATGTCAAAGACTTCAAAATAACATCACAAACGCTGCGTGTCTGCACCGTGTCCCTGCTACTGACCCTGTTGGTGTCATAAGGTTACGCACACACTCTCATTACATAGGAGTGAATGTGTTTGGATGATTCGAACGCTTCTATCCACCATCAAGACATTCCACAGGATGCGTCAAGTAAGCGCCACATTCAGTTCTCTTTATGGGCTGCTGGTTTGACAAGTGAAACCAGGGCAGGCAAGCTGAGACTTGGCATCGACCTCGTGAGTTCTGGCAGCAGCAGCAGCAGCGGATCAGCCTGCACTGTTACTGCCACCACTTGAAGGAAATTTATGAGTTGGAGAGAGCTCAGCAGAATGTGTTAACGCAGATGATCCCATTTCCTTCTCTGTCTCCAGGTGCTGCAGCTCGGGTCGGCTCCTGAGGAACAGGTACCCCACACATACTGTATAGACCTGAACCCTGACAGGCAGCTATGTTATACTGGCTATCCAACAGCAGACAGAGACCAGGGTTTCTCTGCACTTCACAATCTGTAACTGCCTCTTCACTGCCTGTCATACCAGCACTGTGGAAAGATAAATGGCTCTAAACACGTCCTGAGGTTTCCATTACAGCTGGGAAAAATGCTTCAGTCTAATTCGAATTAATAGCATCATTTAGTTTGGCTGCTTTTATCCAAAACACTATTTAGCACCACACCTACATGCAGGTACATGAGACTAACAGACCGTAGCATGACACAACATGGCATGACTGACGGTAAAAAGCTTGACAAAGAAGTGACGTAGACACGACATGATACAACCTGATGCAATATGGCATCAAGTAAAAATAACACAACATCATTTCAACAAAACACACTTTAATCTAAAGGGTTAGTCCACTCAAATAATAGAAAGGAGAATAAAAAACACCACCAGCTGTATCATAACCAGGCGCCAGACCCTGTTAAAGGATATGCCCTGGCCTTATTCTGTTGTTTTAATTTCTGTCAAAATATCCCTTGAAATATGGAGGACAGAACCTGCTAAAATCATAAAGATAAATAGATAAATAAATAAATGAAAAATACAAAATAAATGCAAAATAAATTAAAAAATAAATGCAAAAATAGATAAATGATACAAATTATTAAAATAAATACATAAATAAATAAAAGGGAAAATAAAACAGAAGAGTAAATAAATAAGGGAATTAATACAAAGATATATAAAATAAAGAAAAAGAGTAAGTAAAAGAGAAATATCAATTTATGTTAAATTTTATCAATGAATTAATGGCTACATTTATTTTTTTATATTATTCTTGCTACATTTGATGATATATTTATTTATTTATTGAGTCATTTATTTAATCATTCATTTATTTTTGGTTCCGTCCTCCATACTGACCAAAACCAACAATGTGTTAGTGCGTCTCCTGATGATAGAAATCTTTAAAAATGGGTAATAAATACCTTCCTAAAACAGCTGGATAGCTGGGCACTGTAGTTTTTAGCAAATTTTATCCTATTAAATATAAATAATAAATATAAATAATATTTGTTAGGGACTATTTTCAGCAGCGGATTGATACATATTTGGTATTTGGGGCAGCAGGACGGTGTATGATTGTCTCAAAATAAACAACAAAGTCTCACGGCAGTTTGTGAAATAGTCACAATATTGAATCTTTTTGATTCGGGTACATAGACATGAATTTCCCTTTTCGTTCATGACGCTCAGCACGACTTTCAACAACGTATTTTTTGTGTGTTTTCCTACGAATGTCCAGCAACACGTGACACACGGGTCAATTTCTTCTCCAGTCTTTTCAAAATAAAACGACTTAGTTAGGTTTAGGAATAGATTGACTTTGTTAGGCTTAGGCAACAAAACTACTTAGTTAGGTTTAGGAAAAGATTATAGTTTGCGTTTGAATATCTCCAGAAGTGGCGTAACTTATGTACGGAAGTTATACGTGACAAATAAATCAACGCTGACTTGTGGTTTCACACGGCTCCAAATCCGAATTTCGCCAAGGGCACGAAAAGGGTTAGAGCCGGCCTTGACTGAACCCCAAGTTGTGCCCATTTGCAGGCAAGCACCAGTGTGAGTGTGAATGAGAGGCCAATTGTAAAGCACTTTGTTCGATAATGTAGAAAAACGCTTTATAAGTGCAGTTAATTTCCTTTATCCTGTAAAAGTAAACAGTTACTGTAGAAAAAAAAGTCACTGAGTAGAAAAAATGACTTGCAAGATAAGGTGGGTGGCCTTTCAATGCATTCCAGTGAACAGGGAGAACCTGTCATGAAAGTAGGAAGTTGGTATCAGACAGTCACAGATGTCACCATGACAACGCAGTGTGGTAGGACATACGTAGATATGGGGTAGTTGATGCATGGCATAATTTCTGCCCATGCTAAAGTGAGATTAGCACCATTCAAAACATTGACACCCATATTTACTATTAACATTAATGAAGTTTGGAGAAAACATCCCTGATGAATCTCACACAGCGATTTATTCACAAAACAACTTCCTCTATCGTATGTTAGAATAAAACTCTCATTATTTTTCTGGTACTTAATGAATATGTAACGGTATTCAAACAGAAACCTCTAAGGATTTTTTTGATTTGTAAAGACTATTTTGTGTATATTCTGTGTTACAGTAATGCAGTACCAGTCGCCACTTCTGACTGTCTGTCTGTTGAGCAGCTTCCTGTCTGGCGTGGGATGTTAGACTAATGTCTTGGTCTCCTCCTCCTCCTCTTTCTCCTCCTCCTCCTCCCCCACCTCCTCAGACGCAGCAGTGTGGTGGAGAGAGAGTTTGTGTCAAACAGAATGCAGAATCTGAACGAGTAGAACGGTGCACTTTAGAAGACTTATTCACCTGAAAATTAAAGCCAATCAATCATTGTCTACAGTCACCAGGAGTCTAGTGTTAGCATTGTGCTAAACCGTTGGAATGAGAGGGGCTGTCGAGAATAAATGTCAAGCTAATTACAAATGGCTTTAAAGGCTTAATTCAAGAGTCTCAGATCTACATAATGCACTTAAGTTAAACGTTTGACACATTATCTCCTTTAATGTCCCCAGTGGCGAAGCTCAGGGGGTTAGTGTACTCTTGCTGCCACGAGAAGAGTCCATATTTGTCCATAAGTCATTTTTTCTGTTGATGGTTATATACTGTAATTTTAGTCGTAGAGTTTTTGTACGTAATTTTATAATATGTCTGAGAAAAATGTTGATATTCTTAACGGCCTCATTGTTTTGCTCTGTTATTCTGCTTTTGCATTTCCTGCATTACGTTACCCGCTCGCTAGCTTGCTAAATAGAGTGCCGCATGATTGAGTCCTAAAACCCGGAAATGAGTTGAGTCAGCATTTTAGCACTTCCTGTTCCCTCGTCTGGAAGTCAATGGGTTTTTAGTTAGATGCCTGAAATAAGGTCTGTGGTCAACACAAGCTGAAGAGATTTTAACGTTTTGTTCTACGACATAAAATACGTCAGTAAATACCCCACTCGTGAATGTTGAAGCCTTTATGTTTTTTAAAAAAGGTGGTTGCTAACAAGTGGTTAAATGAGACTAGTAAACGTCATCACGCCGACTCGTCCTCCTTTACAGCCTCGTTGTGTATACTCACACTCATGGGATCGTGGTGTCGTTTATACCCTAATGTTAGCTTTTTACTTCTGGCGATTGCATTTACGCTTCAATTATACTTTATTTTCTGCATTAATCCAAAACCTAAATGGAACAATCCCATTGGCTTTTTGTCGAGGGAACCAGGGCGATGCTAACTTCCTGGTTGGCCTACAAAAATACGTCATCATTGGAGCACTCTATTCACGACTTCGTAAGTGGAAATTTTCTGAAAGCTGAGTTCACGAGTTGTGACGTGCATGCTGACGTTTTCAGAAATGGCGGAAGCCATGGAAGTTCATTTTTTACAGTGGATGGTTAGTTAATATGATGTAATTTTAGTCATAGAGTTTTTCTTTGTAATTTTATATGTCTGAGGAAAATGTTGATTTCCTCTGTCACTATGCCCTTGCATGTCCTGCGTCACCTGCTTGCTAGCTTGCTAAATTGTTAGCCTTGCCGATGCCATGTTGCCGTTGCCTAGCAGCAGTGTTCTCCGGACTTAATCACTTTAACGCCAAGCATATCGTGTACGTGACTTCCCATGTCGTAACTACAAGCTCACTAGTTCCATTTGAAGGGAGCAGATCTACGTTCACATAACTAGTAACTTTGTTTACTGTATTCACCATCTTAGTTTACCGTGTTAGCATGCTAACATTAGCTTATCATAAATAAATACAAAGTACAGCTGAGGCTGATGGGAATGTCATTAGTTCTGCAGGTATTTGGACACAAACCAAAGTATTGGACACATTCAGATGTTGACCTGATGATGGCATTGTAGAGGCAAAGTCAGAGGATCACCAAAGTTATTACAGTTCATCCTGAGGGGAGCGTGAATGTCTGAACCACATTTCATAGAAATCCAATGTTAACCCCATGGTGGCGCTAGTCTGAGGATTACCAAAGTCAGTAGGATCCATCCTCTGGAGATAATGAATGTCTGTTTAATAGTTGTTGATATATTTAAGTCTAGAGCAAAGTGGTGGGTTGAACTGATCCATAGGGCCACATTGCAAACGTGGTTTGAAATACTGTTGAGAAAGTTCAGAAGTTTCCATAATGATGGTGAAGATGTTGAAAATTATCTTAATTTTAAACTCTCTTAAGCCTGATCCACACTCTGATGTTGCCAGTCTAATAGCAGCCATTTTTTGCTTTTCCACATCAGATGGCCGAGCTACAGCCAAGCTACAGCTCTACGTGTCCTTTCTATCCTCTGCAGTTCTAGTGGGAAAGTGCCGGGCCCATCCACAGAGTGTCAGTTTGACCTTAAGGGTAGGAGATCGGTGTCTGGAGCTCCGCCATCACACCACTCACTCCCAGTCTGCTCTCAGAGCAGCCTCCAACCACAACTTGATGCTTACACTCCACAGACCTTGACATTTCGATTGCCTCTTGGTAATAAACTCTCTACTCTGCATAAAAACAGGCCCAGACTGTGTTTGGATCATTATCTGTTACCTCCTAATGAATCCAATGCACTTCTAGTTCTACAGTACTTTTGCAAATTTTCTTATAACATCTTGTTTTGTTTAAAGATGACACCAGAAAGGCTGATTCAATATCTTTTCGTATTATATGCTAATTTTTTTTATCTTTCAAGTTTTAATGAAACCATGCAGCTTGTCCTCCCTGTGGCTTACTCTTACTGTCAGACGAAAACTCTGTATTTGCAAAATGTCTTTTTTCCAGGATCTATGAGAAATAGTCTTGTCATTACCTCTCATTGTAATAGTGACTCCTCTATATGACCTTACGAGACCATCAGCGAGAAGTCCAATTCCCCACGAAATCAGACAAAACGATTTACGCAGGTTCACCAAAAACTCCTTCAGCTCAGACTCCAGCCTGCCACGGACAGACCCAGATCCGGCTTCGCTGCCGCCTTCGACTTGGAGAGGTAGCTGCTCTGCCGGCCCCAGCTGGGAGCCAACACTGACACCACGCTGCTGAAGGCCCAGGCCGTATTGCCAGTGGTGGTTTTAGACCATTTCAAAAGGGATTTTAGGGGTACCAAAAATATTAAGCATTACTATTACATACCTCATGAGGTAGAGTGGTCATTTACTCATCAAAAAGTCGGTGGTTCGATCCCTGGCCACTGCACACTACATGTCGAACGTGTCCTTGGGCAAGATACTGAACCCCAAATTGCTGATGTGAATGTTTATCTCTCCTAATGAACAGGTGTCACCTTGCATAGCAGCCTCTACCATCACTGTGTGAATGTGTGTGTGAATGGGTGAATGCTGACATGTAGTGTAAAGAGCTTTGATTGGAAGACTAGAAAAGCACTATATGAATGCAGTCCAGTTACCACCCGCCTAGGTTTGGTTCCCCAAAAGGCTAACGATACACAAACTGTATACATACATAGAATTTCTCCTCTCTGGGGGTAAATAGGGTGAAAAATGTACGAAAATATTTGCCCAAGTTAGGGAGAGGAAGGGGGGGGAGGTGGGGTCCAGGCTTAATATTACAGAGGGCACAAACAAAATGTTTAAAAATCAAATATATTAAAGGTGCTAAATTCAATATCCAGAGCATTAGTATAGCTGCAAACAACTATTAATGTAAATAAATGTATGTAAAGATATAGAGGAGAAATGTCTACCTGAGCAGAGAATGAAGTCTCTCTCCCACTGTGTGTGTTGGACCGGGGCTTCTTCGCGCATGACTTTTAGTGCATGTTCGTGCATGTGAGGCCGCTGCTCTGCACTGGGCTCATACGGCGGTTACAGCTGAAAACGCCAAAGCGTAACGACCACTCTCCGGTTCCCCCTCAGGTAAACACTGTTTGCTCCGTCAGCACTGTTGTCATTGTTTAGCGCTGTTAGCACCGTTAGCTGCTAGCTGCCGTCTCAGCTGTCCCCATGTTGAGAGCCATTAGGGAGGCCATAGATATGCTCCAAATTCCGTATAGTGAACCTTTAAGTATATAAAAAAAATATCTTAAGTGTATCAAGAATATCCAAACTATTGGTAAATTACATGAAAGGAAACATTACAATATTGTACATGACAAAAAAAACATAAAAAATGTATTTCACCAGAAAATCTCTACTCATAGTGTATACATCATATGTTTCTTTTAACATGCACAAACTTACATGTCTGTTATCCTCAATACTACGGACGGCAATCACCAAGAAACTCTGCCTAATTTACAAATCTAAATGTAAAATATTATACATTATACATATTTTTTGAGAGATTTTAAAGTACTTGATCTATTTGATGTTATCATCTCCGTGCTCCCACTCTTTGGGATTGATGTGCTTTTGATTCAGTTTTAATTGTGTGCTTATTGAATTATTAATTGTTTTGGGATGTTTATCCCCACTGGGCGGGTTGGATGGTTAACCACACCTATCACAATAAGCCTACTGGTAGGCTATATACATTGCATTGGGTGAGGTAACCATATTTAAACATTTTGTCCTGGAGAAGCTTGACTGGTGTTACCCTTTTCAAAGTTGGATCCTGATAATACAATGAGTGTTTTGATATGTCACATTAGCAAGTTTGAGAATAGAATAACTTCCTGCCCTCGGCTCCCTCTGTCCTCAACAAAACTGTGTCGAGCTTGTTAGCACTGGAACGGCCGCTTAAGCCGCTCCAAATGGCCAGTGGACAAGCACTGAAGTTTGCTTAAGAGGGGGAATAATGACTGCAGACCCACTGTGGAGCTAAATCTAAACTGCTGACCCATGACAAGCTGTCCTCAGACCGTGAGAAACGGGCCTCTTTCCATGCCAAGAATGTGGGTGGCCGGCCTTCTATCTGAGGAGTGTGGCCAGTTGCAGCACTGGAGTGCAACGGCAGGTTTTTTATGTCGGATTTCTCTCAGACCGCTGCTGTTATGTGCACATTGCTTCGGACGAACCCGCGCTGTCATTCTTTGTAATCTGGGTCTATGTGCAGCATGTACACAGGGAAATGGAGCTGGTGGAGTGGGAGGGTGTGTGGGTGGGGGTGGCCTGAGGAAGGGGGTGGGGGGGAGGTTGTAATTCCAAAGCAAACACAGTCCACTTCCACTTGTTAGGCGGCTTGAGAAATGAAAAGGAATGAAATGCAACCACATTCACGAGGTTCAGTCACTGGAAATTCTTGAGAATTTTGATTCCACTGGTTTTTGTTTTTGCTGATTCACTGGTCTGACACATAACCCCCCACGCCACTAGCCCATCACAAAGTGTGTAAGGCATTGTGTAAAGTAATGAATCCTCTGTGAGAGCTCTGCTCACAGAGGATAAGAGGCTGCACTGTGCTGTCAGTTTGCTGCTCGCACTGAAGGGGATTTCAGCTCCCCAGGCTTCAAACCCAGAGTCAAGGGGTCACGGTCTGTGCGAGATAGCAGGGGCCACAGTTTGTGTGTGTGTGAGCGGCTGTGTGTGTGTGAGTCAAGGCATTGCGCCGACACACGAGACGCCATATGTTTCCACCCAGCTCACTGGAGAACAAATGCACCGTCCCTTTTTTCATGAGAGTTCCCACAGGCGTCTGTTTTCTCGCTCACCCCGTGTGTGGGTCAGTGCAGCCGGGGGCAGCGAGCAGGAGACGTGGTCCGCGTCAATTATGTCGTAAAAGAAAAAAAAAATAATGGGGACACCTGATTACAATGCCCACGCAGAAAGAAAAAAAGAATGATTTAGAAAGTGGGTGCAACATTGCCCGAGAAAACTCGAGGGTTCTTCCTGGAGGACGTTAAGATTTCTCGGAGGGGAGAAAAAGCCTTTGAAGCAGCATTTGACATCAAAAAACCCTCAAACAATGGCAAAGCAATTCATTATCAAAATTCTATTTTTATGATATAAGAATGTTTAACAGTTTCTCTTTTCAAATACAAACCCTCAGTTGTAGGGCTTTTATTCTTATGACGAAATGGTCATGATGGCGCCTCAACCCCAAGCGATCTCATTCCCATCAAATTTACATTTTAAATTTGTTGTAGAACTGCTACATTGTGTTTTAAATGTAATAAAGTAAAACATAAAACAAGTGATAAACTGATGATAAAAATGTAATGCTTGATCTTGGGAACCCTGAAAATACATTTTTCAAGAAAAATTCAATAACTCACGGTCCACTTACGAGCTTTTTTCTTCTTTTTTTAGCTTTCAACCGCATCTTATGGTCTTTCTTATTCTAATGAAACACATAAAGTAACAAGACAAATAGTCTACTAGGGCTGTACCGAATATCTTTTTTTTTTTTTTTTTTTTTTTACATTTCAAGCTTGTATTGAGGTTTTCGAATGAATGTCGTCATATATTGGTCGACAGTCACACTAGCAGCTCTGTGAAACTTTACTTTGGTGCAGTGATGCTTTTAGCAAAATGCTTATGTCAGAATGCTAACATGCTCACAATGAACATGCTGATGTTTAGCAGGTGTGATGCTTACCATGTTCACCATCTTTTTGCTGGCTTGGTTGTACCAAATGTAATGGCAATCAAACCAATATTTGCCTATAGATATTTCACTCAAAACCACAAATGTCAGCCTTGTGATGAGGAAAAGTCAGAGGATCACCAAAGTCAGTTCAATTGGGAGAGACCCCGTATCGAATGAACAATCATTTATTACATGGTGCATGATAAGAAGAATAGTGCAAAGTCTATGGTGATTAGACTCCATTGTGACGCAGTATATCAAAGGGGGTAGTGATGCAAATTGCAAATTTCCCCACTGTGGGACTAATAAAGGAATATCTTATCTTATTACCTCCGCCAAGGCCGAAGGCCTAGGAAGGAAGTTATGATTTCACTGGCGTTGGTTTGTTGGTTTGTTGGTTTGTTGGTTTGTCTGTTTGGAGGATTACTCCAAAAGTCCGCGATTGATTTGAATGAAACCTTTTGGAGGGGTGGGGTGTGGCACAATGAACAATCCATTCGATTTTGGTGGCGATCCAGATCATGATCTGGCTTCGGGAATTTTCTTTTAATAACTCCGGTCAGCCTGTGCATTAACACCACGGGCTTTAGGACATGCGCAGTGTAACTGATGACACTTTCATGACGCGTCACCCTGCCTCTTTCCTTCAGCCTACAGAGGGACAGAGAGAGAATATAATACAATATAAACATTATCAAAATAAATGAAAAAAAAAGCATATTAAGATCCATCCTCAGTCTGGACCAAAGTGGTGGACTGACAGACTGTCATTGCTATCCCTATAGAGCCAACACCACTGACTAAAAATACGAACTGAATACTGAATACTAAAAGCTGAAAAATATAGTGATGGAGTTGTAAAAAACCCCTTTGCACTGATGCACTTTCAATTGCTACCTGACAGCCCTTCCTCTGCCCGAGCGGTCGAGCAAAGTGTGTTTACAATCCTCCACCGAGGGAACACATCGTGATCGGTCTTCACTTGACAGATGTTTGCCTCCCAACACTTGGACTACAGGCCTCGTGCACTGTACAAAGCACTGCAGGTCTTATCTGGTCGACTGTTTGCAATGTTGGATTGGTTTGATAAAATGTTGTTTAAAAAGTTTAAATACAGACAACGACATGCAACCGTGCACACTTTGTTAATGTTAGTCTTCAAACCTTCGTCCACATTCTTTTTATCAGGCTTCTGGAGGCGTCAGTGCTCAGAGTGCGTGGTGTCATCTGGAGCTGCCTCTTGACAAAGACTGTTAACAAACAACAGAGCCTTCAGATGAATGAGCCATTTCAAACCCCATGAATCCATCCCTCAGTAAGGGGGCCATTCATTTAGAGTCAGACTGAACTTTAAAGACTGCGAGCAACATGCTCATGGTTTACCAACCTATATCTCTTCTGTGAGCATTTTACAGCAAAAGGACAACTCAGACAGAAGCTATTCAACTTTGTATTTCACACTTGTGTATGAAATGAGTGGTTTCCTTTTTGGGTGGAGAAGTGGCCAATAAGTGATAAGAGGAAGCTGTTCTGTGTACAGCACCACTTTGTGATTTACATTGATAAGACATGTAGCACCCTGTCTGGTCTGTGATGCTGTGAACCAAACGGACAAAAAAAGGAGATGTAAAGTAGACATGTCAGGCTTTCTCGGGACTTGTGCTACTAAAAGGTTCCTTCAGCACACTGTCTAAAGACCTGTGATGATTAGGGAAATTAGTCCACTGACGTATGAAAAAGCAACATGACGCGTGACGAGGGCTGCTGGTGGTCACAGCAGTAAACACACTCTGCAGCCTGCTGTTCAGTGTGTCCGTCTGTTTACTCTAAAAAACACGCTGGAAAAAAAAGATTTTAGTCTCACTGCGACAACATTTACTGCGTATATTTACTGATACACGTTGGATGGAATGAATGAAATGAAACTAAGAACGTCTGTCTCCACAGTAAATCATCTGTTGAGTGTTTGAGGGTTATTTATTTGTGCTTTAAAACGTTAATGCCGTGAAACGATCAGAAAATAACTTTCCTTTCTGTCATTCACAGCTTCATCATGCTCTATCTCTCTCTCTTCTGCCGCTTGGCAAGCCGACAGCAGAGCCTAACATTACTATTAATGTTATCATACAAAGAGAAATGCTCTCCCCTCGTCCTAAATTGATACTACAGTACTTCCTTGTTTTATGAATGAAGAGGTACACAAGTTGACGCAGTAGTGCTGTGTGTGTGTTTCATCAATCAGCAACAGTCATCCCTGCAAACTCCACCCTGAAAGTTCTGGTACTTTCAGAAAGTACTACCCCCCAACCAGAACCTTTTTTGGGGGTAAAAAGGACCCATAAAATGTCCCAGGAACTTAACTTAGACCCTGGGTTGCGTCCAAAATTCCACACTAACATGCTATTTAGTACGCTAAAACAGTTTGCGAGATGTCTTAGTATGTATGAAACCAATAGTATGCAAATTGCATACTATTTCTGGTGAAATATTACAGTATGCAATGTTGGACACTACAAATATCCCACAATGCAATGTGGTAGTGAGAACAACGTTGATAACGGACGTTGACGGACAGCTCTGTAACGTCAATAACACTTCAATTTAACTGTAAGCGTAAGATTTCACTTTGCTAGGCGTAATATATATTTTAAATTAATTGAGACTTTGATTCTCACAATTCGTCGTTATGGTCACATGAAGGTTGGCAAGGGTTACCATGGCTACCAGCAAGGAGGTTCTCAGGAAGTGACGTCGTAAATTACTGCTCGGTGCATCCGAAAAGATACATACTGCTGTTTATTCCAACAAAAGTATGTTGAACGAGAATACACATTGAGTATGTAGTGCATAGTATGCCACAAAGCCCCTGGTCCCTGCTGCTGAAATGCAATGGGTTCTTCAAAAGGTTCCTTGTTTCGGGGGAAAGCTCCTGCGGTGGAAATTGGGCTTTACAGGTATTTAGGGAGACACATTTTCTTGTTAATTCTTGCAGAAACACAATTGTCTACATTCAACAGCACCAGAGTTTGGTGTGAATCCATGTCATTGTGAATAACAGCGGTGTAAACCTGTAGCTGTAAGAATGTATTAAAGCTGAAGTAGGTGAGATTGGAGAAAATATGATTTAAAAAAGTTATTTTTATAAAACGGTCGCTATATCGTGACAGTAGTACATGAAACAGGTTACCTGAAAACATCATGTGCCTCTGTGTCCTCCGGTGCTCCTAACGGCATCTGCAAGATTTCACAGACCGGAGGAAAACAAGCAGTCAGAGCTGATCTGAGGTCTGCTATCCAACTGCCGTCTATGAGAGCCGGCTGTCAATCACTTGCAAACTCCGACCAAACGGTCAAACTAGGCAGCGCTGATCAAATATGAATCAATATTATGTTACTGTAACGCCTATTTCTCTACTAAAATGTTTTTAGAATCATTTTATAGTGTACGGTTAAGCTGTAAAATGAGAAAATTTGTGACGCTGCCGCCATTGTGAAATCTGGTGAAGCAACGCCAAGTTCCAGTCACATGACCGGAGCACAGCCAATAGGAACGCTCTCTCTCTGAAATGACCTGTGATTGGTCAAAGTCTCCCGTCACGGGCAAAACATGTGAATCACAATATGCCGAAAGGTTATTATGGAAATTTTGCCCAATGATGCCAAAAATATACTGCCTACTGCTACTTTAAGGTGATAATTTATTGATTCAGGTGGTGAATCCTCATTGTGCTTACAGGTCAAACTTCGACTAGAGGTTCAGTCCCCTGCCGAGGTGTCCTTCAGTAACACAATGAATGCTTACTATTATCTTCAGGGCTGCTGCTGCTATACGTAGCTGATCTCTGACCTCTAACCCCTCTATGAGGAAAGGTAATATAAAACAAGATCACACAGCAGACAGCTACTTCTCTTGCATAGTTTTTGCTTCAGAAACTGTAAAAATTATCTGAGTCATGTCTTGTTTTTTCCTTTGCTTGCATCTTGTGCAGCAGCAGACTGCTCAGCTCATTTTGCACACAGTAAATGCTTACTACTATCTTCAGGGCTGCTGCTGCTATACGTAGCTGACCTCTGACCTTTAACCTCTCTATGAGGATATAAAACAAGATCAATATTGTCCCATTTGAAGAGTCAGACCACAGCAGACAGCTACTTCTCTTGCATAGTTTTTGCTCCATGCAGAAACTTTAAAACTGATCTCATGTCCCTGAACGGTAGTAGCTCAGCCCATAGGGACATGGCTTGGGAACCGGAGGGTTGCCAGTTCAAGTCCCCGCATGGACCAAGTACTGAGTGTGAACTGGTAGCTGGAGAGATACCAGTCTGCACTGCAAGGCACCAAACCCCCAACTGCTCAGGGCATTTGTCAGGGGTCTCTGACATCTCTCCATTGATGCATGTAGCTCCTGTTTGTGCATCTGTGTATGTTCTATGTAAAATAACAGTGTAAAAATTGAATTTCCCCTCGGGGATTAATAAAGTGCCCTTCTTCTTGTTTTTCCTGTGCTTGCATCTTGTTCAGCAGCAGCAGCAGGCTGCTCAGCTCAGCTCTCTCCTCCCTCAGCACAACTTTGGGAAACTAAAGAGAAAAAAAAGAGAAACAGCTCTTCCTCTCGCGATAGTAGCTCGCTTCAGCAGCCGCCATATTGTGTGACAGTATTTTGATTCGTATCTGCTGGAAGTGAGGAGGAAAAAGAGAAAAGTGCAGGGCTGTCGAGGGGAGGGGGGGGCTGAAGAAGAGGAGCTGTCAGAAAGTGATTCCCGAGTCTCTGTCAAGCGGCGCAGCGCCGAGCCGAGGCTCCTATCCTCCTATCCCTCCCCCCTAACGCTGCTACACCGAGGACACTCACACTAGGCCCGGGGCCTCGCTGGTAGTTGGCTCTCCGTCTCCTGGTAGTAGCTGGACTCTTCTCCGGCTTACCTCTCACAGCTCCGCGGCCCTCTGGAGGTCCGGCGGCGGGTCTCGGGTGTTGAAGGCGGCCCGGGGAGCGGCGGCGGCGGCGGAGACAGTAACGGTAAGGTTACGTTACATTAACGTTAACGACACTTTGGTTGGTTAGCAACGGCCGTTAGAAAGCCGTTACTGTGAGACTTTGAAGCGGTTGAGCTCCTTGTGAGATAACCGCTGTTATAAACCGTCTCAGGCTGTTTGAAGGAAAATGGAGAGAAAAAAGTTTTCAGATGTGGAAAAAGTTTTTTGTCTCCCACCAGCCAGCAGCTAGCTGAGTTAGCCGAGGTGTTTGGAGGCTGCTGCCGTCAAATCACTGAGTTAAAGTTTATAACACATTCGTTAACTTTCCCCTCTGAGTCCTGCTTTAATGTGAACATCTGTTAATACATATTAATGGTGTTTTTATGTGAGCATTACTCTGGCTGGTAGCTTCATGTTTTGTAGCTCATGTTAGCTTGAACTTTTTTCCATTGAGCTCTTCTTTGAAACGTCGCAAGACCTGTGGATGGAAATCAGTTTAGTGTAACGTTAGCTTCACTTCACCCTCATATATAGGGGTTGTTTTATCTCCAACAAGCCCCAATATGAAGCTGTTAACTTGCATAAAATTAGCTAACGTTAGTTGTTTATCCCTATGTTATAACACTGGAACTATTTGCGTGTAACGTAACGTGGAAACTTTCTTATAAGTTACTTGCAAGTTTGTGTGTCAGTGAATGCATCATACATACAGGTTAATGTTGTCAGTGAATGCATCATACATTCAGGTTAATGTTGTTGTGAGCTTTTGTGTGTCAGTGAATGCATCATACATACAGGTTAATGTTGTTGTGAGCTTCACTATGTATCCTGTCAGTGAATGCATCATACATACAGGTTAATGTTGTTGTAAGCTTCAGTGAACGCATCATATATACAGGTTAATGTTGTTATAAGCTTCACTATGTATCCTGTCAGTGATTGCATCATACATACAGGTTAATGTTGTTGTAAGCTTTTTTTGTGTCAGTGAATGCATCACACATACAGGTTAATGTTGTTGTGAGCTTCAGTGAATGCATCATACACACAGATTAATGCTGTTGTAAGCTTCACTATGTATCCTGTCATTTTCATAATAAGACGATGCAAATAGAGCACAATAGTTGCACAACTGGGGCCAAGTTACACTAAAGTACACACACACACCTCTCTATTGTCTGTTTGGTTGTTTTTATTGAGTCACTTCACCTGTTTGATAGCTTTCTGACTTTGTACCTCCCATATCAGATGTTCCTGGTAGTTGTGATGGAAACTTAAAGGAGGGGGGGGGGTCTGAGTGTTTGACAGTCAAAAAGACAGCTCAGTTGTTGTTTGTATTCTTGGTATAGTTAAAGTAAGAGATGTTTATCCTGAGGTAACCTAACCTGTCATGATTTAGACTTTTCTTCCCTGTTGGATTTATTCTTGTGAAGCCGCTAGAGGTGCCCTGGATGGTTGCAACATTTGACCTATTTTTAAAGTTGAGTGTTTGTTTGTGAGACAAGAGCCAAGTAAAACCAGAGTCCAAGTTGTGGCAGAGCATGGTTGAGTGACTTAAAAAAAAAAATCCGAAGACTTGTACTTAATCATGCTGATTGCAGCCAAATGTAACACAAATATTACTGTTCGATGACTGGTATGTCAATTCTTTTTTTTATTTTTTATAATTGCAGTGTGCGGTTATAAAGCTTCTTTCAATTCATGGTAATGTTTGGTGGTTTGTGGTGGTCTGCTTGGCACAGTGAAAGCCCCTCTGGGTGTGTTGACAGTGTGTTGTATCACTAAGGCTGGTCTCCATATTAACGCCAGCCCACCAGTCAAATGATGCAACATGCTGGCTGTGGCTGGAAAGTGGGCTCTACCAGCAGCTTTGGCAGGTAATCAACCTGTGTTCCAGTTTGTGTTTTTGTTCTAAACCTGGCATCCAAGAAATGTGAATGAAACGCCATGAATCACTCATATGTTTTTCAATTTAAAAGATGATTTTGCAAGTCAAGAAAGTCTCAGTTCAGTATCATTTAGTTTTGTGTGAAACCGCTCGGTGAACTATATCTCTCGTCTCGCACAATATACGTCACCAACACTAGCTAGCTAGCTAACTTAGCTATGTCCCACGCACAAATGAAACGTGATGTTACCTGATGTGTTTTATCCAGCGACTCCTGGTCTTTTTATCAGCCGGGAAGAGAAAGAACAAGCGTGACGCGTTGCTCACATGAGTATGTCCCAGTATGAAACACATAGGCTAAGCATGCACTGATGCCGATACAGACTCAAATAGCTGGATCGGGTATCGTGACAATGTGGCCAATCTGTTAAATTCAATTCTATGTTTATATCCTATATACATTATATACTGAAATTTTAATTCCTGTTTAAGTTTTGACCAATTTGTTGCTGCATTTAAAAGGTTTACACTTGAATTCCTGTTCATTTTGAATATTTTTTTGTTGGTGTATGATTCATTACTTTAATAATAAATAACTATTTATATCTATTATTTATGCATTTATATGTTACATTTTGTTTTATAAAGTTAAGAAAGCAATGTTTAAGTCAAGCCTGATGTTGCCTTACACATAAAAGAATGATCCCAGTCACCTCCACACAGTGAGGCATACAGCTTATAAATTTAACACTAGCATCGGATCGGTACTCTGTATTGGCTGTTACCCAAAGCCCAGGTATTGTTAGCGGTATCGGGACTGAAAAAGTCGCATCGGCATCCCTAACATAGGCACTGTGGCTTCAGCAAGAGAGACGTCACTTGTGTGACTTTTGGGTGTCTAGTCTTTCTAATTACGTATTTTCACAGTCTGATACTTCAACATCTTTAAGACAAACTGCCACTTTCTTGATTTGCTAAATAATGTTTTAAATTGTGTGATTCATGGTGCAAATCAAACGGGATACAAAAAAAATTGTCTCTTACCATTGACTACCGTACATATTTTTTCCGAAATAAGGTCCCATGGTGGTCCACCGGAAGGGGAGGGACTTTGCCTTTCTATATAAACCAAATTGAAAATTTAATTGAAATTGAATCCTCGGCAGATATCAACTAGCTTCTCTGCCTGTCTGCTTGCTTTGACTTTATTCATAACCCTAAAGAGCTCAGAATCACTCCTCCGTCGGCCTCCAAACTCCTCCGATCTACACTGTGTTGTCATCGCAGCTAGAGTGTAAGAGTGTATATCATTCATTAGCAGCTTGTGCCTGTCTTGACTTGCAGTCAACATTGCACTTCCTGACCAATAAGCTGCCATGGCCAACTGTTTATAGGTGCAGACCCCTAACTGAAACCATGTGTGCCTGTAGCAGGGCAAATATGTTTCTAGAAGGCCTTGCTGATTTGCCACTCTGTGGAGACTCCGCAGTGAATGCTCACAGCCTGTATGATAAGTGCTAAATCAGGATTTTGGTGAGGATCGTGCACAACAGCAGGCTGCTAATTGCTTTGTTTGGATGTCATTAGGCATATGCTAACAGGCTAAATCAACAAGTGAGGGCACAAATTATAGATCTAAACTCAGAGTGCGTTACCTAAGTTGATGCTTGTTGACAGCGGTGAAGAATTGGACTCACTCGATGTGTTTGCTTTCGTACAATAAACAAGCAGGACTAACACTTGTGTTTGAGAACTTTTACAACAAGCTGAGGTTGTGGCATGTTGTTGCGAGCTCTGTGCCAATACTCAAATCTTCTTTCCTACAGAACCTGTTTCCTGATTTATCATTCGCAGTTTGCACAACAACTTATCACCAATCACAGCAAAGGGTGGGGGTGTGTAGTTTTTTCCCCTTTCACAAGGGGAAGGATAATTGCTACATATGAGTGTGTTTGGATGGAGTACAAATGCTTGTTGTTTGAGTCAGTTTAACCCAGGAAACGATATTGGCTTACCTTTCTCTTTCTCTCTGTGTCAGAACAGATTTCTTGAAGAGGCAGCAGTCTCTGAATTAGTGTAGATGTATAACTTGATACTCACTGACTTGTCAGGTTATTTATTACACAGCGTGTGTTTTCTTCAGAGTAAAAGTGTCGGGGTGAGACAGACCTATAAAGCCAAATGGGAATCAAGTAGGTGGAAGGGGAAGGATCCATCACATTATGCCCACTGCTGCCGACTCAGGAAGAGGGCTTGGTGTTTTTTAACCCTCCCCCACTCTAGTGTGTGGCTGTCAGGAAGAGAGGCTCTTATTGAAGCCCCCTCCCCCTGCTCTCCTGACTTCTCCACTTTAAATGGAGTCCTCCATTACACATGCTGCTCATGGTTCTCTTCAGTTCAAGGGTTAAATTGCATGCATCGGGGCTGACACTGCACAGTCCGCTGCACCTCTAGCTGTCGCCTGCACAGCGCTTGTTCATTTTGCATAGTGCATTTTGTTTTTGCCACTTTTACTGCAGCTTTAAAAGTTACCCACAGTTATGATAGCGCTTGCACAAGATAATTTGAGGTTTGCATGTAGTTGTAGTTGTGCATGATTAGGCAGAAGAACTCCTCAACGAGCTGACCATATTTGCCTGTTTACACATCCAGCAGACACTGCAGTACATAAGCATTCATTTGTAGTTGCTTCTGGCCACCTGATATATGTGCATATTTATATATATTTATATTTATATATATATTTATATTTATATATATATATTTATATATGTGTATATATTTATATATGTATATATATATATAAATAATATATATATAAGTATATATATAAATATATATATATAAATATATAAATATAAATATATATATTTATATATATATTCTCTTTAAATATATATATATTTATATATATATTTAAAGAGAATAAAGAGAATATATATATATATATATATATACATATATATATATATATATATATATAGAGTCCAATATTACCTCTCCTTTTAAGCTCTGGTTTGGTCACTAGATCAACCACTGGTCTTTAGTTGTTACATGCTTGACTTTCTTGACCAGCTGGTCACTAACTTAGTCTGTCCATGCTAGTTGGTGCTGGTCTGATCGTTTGCTTTATTATTGCTGATAACATCTGCCGGCTGCTGCTGGAAACAGGGGTGAGGTGAGTGGTGAAACTGAACCATAAAGGGGTCGGCAATATGGCCAAAATCTTTAGAAATCAGAATCAGAAATACGTAATTGATCCCTGGGGGGAAATTGGGTGCCACAGTTATCACAGTTTCTTATATAAACATAAAGAAATGTAAGAAAATAGAAATAAAGGACTAAAAAACATGTATATTATGTATATAATGCTGCAACGTTGTACATGCTGCTACAATATAAAGAGAATATTTGTAAAGAAATATAAAAAAATGAGAACATATAAAATATGTACAAATATTTGCATTAAGACGTGCAATATATAGCAAATAACCACAGTACAAAATGAGTAAAGACAAAATGCTGAGAAGTGGGTTATATTAAGTGTGTTAAATATAAATGCCAGACTGGTATAAATAAGAAATGAATAAGAATATTTCTTGAATGTGCAGTATAAATGCAGTATTATTCTATCACGGTATATGTAATTGTATGTCATGGTAATGGTATATATCACGATACAGTAACTGTAAATTCAATTAAGAAAATGGTTTCAAATAAGCATACCCCAATTCATCACATTTGATTATTTTCTTCTTTTATTTGGAGCTTCCATACAAAAAAAACAACTGCCTCATGTGAGACAACACTGAGACTCAAAACTAAGACAAATTTCTTTCAAAAGCTCTAAGGTTCCTGAGAACAATAATTTCAAGTGTTACGGCTTTTAAGGTTAACAGGTGCAAAAAACTACTAGCCTGACTTCAGTCAGTACAATAGAAAAATCACACAAATTTGTATTTTAGGTTATACCAAAAGAAAGAAATTACTTGACTTTTCCTGCAGGATTTGCTCATCTTTCATATCCAAAAGCTGACAAAGCAAAATAAACTACAGTGCAAATGTCTGGTAACCATGTACCCAGAGTTGTCCCTCATCTTGGGTTGGTTGGAATGCCTCTTCTTGCTCTGTATTTACACCTGCACGTGCCCCAAATCACGTTACTTTGCGAGGCAGTTGGATTTAAATGTGGCCGTTATGTTACTTAAAACTTTACCTAAATAAAATACAGTGTCAATTAATGAAAAGTGATCTCAATCAGGCAAAGAATGAGTAGTCGCATGACTTACAATATGAGGTGCTGTGCCCATTTGCATTATTAGACTGTTCAGTTTCTCTCTGCTATGGACAGGATCTGGTTTGTGCTCAGAAGTATTTAGGCTCTAAACCCATCCACAAGTTAGACATTTATTTAGCAGATGTGATGACGAGCCAAGTTTTATATGCCTAACTGTATACGTAGGTATATCAGTAACGCACAGATTAGGTAATACAGATAAGGCAATGGAGATATATGACGATTGGGTAACGTCTGATAAAAAAGTTAAGTGTTAGATCATAAATGATAAAATGGAGCAGTGATATTCCTATTGTGTGACAGGCCATTTCTATTTAGCTAAAACTGACCGGTCTCAACACATGTTTACAGTCTTCCATTTGCTTGATCTGGAAAATAAAGAGAAGTGCCACTGACAGTTTCCATTTTAGTTGCTGGGCACATTGATGTTTCCCCTGAGCTCTTTGTGCATCTGTTTGTTGGCTTTTCTTAGATGTTCCCATTTATTTAGATGTGATGGTTCTTCTCATTATAAGACCTTAAAGGGTGATTTGTCAAGAATTGAATCCTCTTATCAACATGGGAGTGGACAAATATGCTGCTTTATGCAAATGTATGTATACATTTATTATTGGAAATCAATTAACTAACTAACTAACTAACTAACTAATTAGTTTCATATGATGATAGTATGTTCACTCTAGCTTTAAAACTGAGCCCGCTACAACTTAAAAATTGCAAGTTGCGTTAAAGAAATTTGTGACGTTAAAACGAATTTGGACTAATGCATTATTATCTTGTTAACTTCGACAGCCCTAGTTCAAATATTTAGATGAACAATTGGAAGGGGACAAGCTCAGTTTTCTCATGTTGTGTGAAAGATAGTTTGGTGATAATTTGTGTGTAAATCTTGCTGCTGTTGCCTGATTTGTCAGGGCCTGTGTAGCCCTAGTAGTAGTAGTAACAACTCTAGTTTCAGTGTGTAACAACTCACGTTTTGGTTTAGACTTTAAACTTCTTGTAAAATCTTAGAGTGAACTTTGCCACACTGCGCAACTCAGGTGAAAGCTGCTCCAGGCGTTGCTGTCGGCAGTCGGTTATTGCAGCGCTGTGCACATGAGATTCAGTTCCACATTGTTGGCCTTCTGTCGTCACGCATCCCACTCTGCAGTCAAAGGTGTTATTATAGCGTACCTTCTTATTGTCTCTCTTGTTACACGCATCAGTAAACAGGAGAAGAGTGAAACACATCCTGTTGCCCCCTCCCCCACTCCTGTGCCTTGACCCGGGCTCTAGGTTTCATCTCTGATGGCTTTTCTATTCCTCTAAAATCACTGCCCCAGCTTCCCCAAACTGACACATGCTCTGTCACAAGCTGTACACACCTAAAACTACTTGGGTGGGTCTCATTCCTGCAGAACTTTATTTTCGCACCCTTAAAAATAATCCAGGCAAAGTCAGCCTGACAAGTTCACTATCAGCACTCTCTTGGTTCACATCTGCACAGGCGCACACATGTACACTTGGGAGCGGCCCTGCAAAACCACAGTCTTCTACTGTATGCAGAGAGCAGTGTGAGTGGAGCAGCAGAGGGTTAAATGTCCTGGTTACCTGGGTGGCAGCCTTCTGGTCCTGTCCCTCGAACATCAAGGCTGCTGGTGCTCCATATTTATTAGAGATTTTCACTACAAAATGTTTTAGTTACAAAAATGACACAAACCTGTCAGAACCAGGATTGTCTGTTTAGTTTATTCATGCACAGTCATCACTTGATTAGCATGCAACATGTTATGCATCTTCAATATAACAATACAGTGATGATTCAATCATTAAGTGTGATAGCTATTTTGATAGACATTAAGATACTACTCGCTACATTTTTTAATTATAGTAGGATGTTTGTGAAGTTACTGTTAATATTAAAAGGGTCTCTCGCGCTACCGACACACAAGACTGAACGTGATTGACAGGCATCATGTTGATTAACGTTAGCAACATTAGCCAGCTAAAAGCACAATATCACTATTTATTTCTCATGCTTGGCAGTAATGTTAGCTTACGAAGCAAAGGTTAACTTTTCCTGCTTCAGCCTCCCGGCCGTGGTCAGAAGACACAGGGGAGACACCGTAGTTTTGGTCTCCTGGGCCGGAATCGATAACGTTACTCGCTCCAGAGTTAACCCCCGTCACTCCACTCTGCATAAACTGCAACTTCCACTCTACATTCTCTGATATTCTCAAAGCTAAACTAACTCTCTTCTGCTCCGCTGCTCGCTCGTTTTGTCACACACTCGCTGCCGCTCTCTTACTCTTGCTTCACCACTCACTTCCCATGTACACACGCACTCTTTACATTGGTTCTGCTATTCTCCCACAATACTAGTTTTCACCAGACGTTGGTCACATTCCTGTTTTGCAAGGCAGGCTTCACTAGATCTAACTTTAATTTTATTGTGAATCTAAGTTGTGGTGGGGGCTGGTCGTTTGTTGGCGTTGGCAGACTCCATTTCTATCTGAACGTTAGCTACGGCTAAGGCACTCGCAAGCACGCATCCGTTGGATTTTCACGGAAAAACAGGCTTGGGTTCTTCCCATTGAAAGCAGTCTACAGGCTGATAGAGGAAACCCAGAAAGTCCCTGAAGGTCTCATTTTTAGGTTAGGTTACAACCTGTTCACACATTGGCAATAAAAAATGATTTATATGTGTAACAGGTTACATACAGTCCCTTTTAAAACTTGATGGAAGCTTGTTGTTAGCAGTAACTCTAAGTTTCAGTGATGAATACGAGAAAAACAGATGCAGAAACTTTCCCATGTCAATGGTGTGTAGAAATGAAGAATTACTGACTGAAAAATTTCTAATGTCATTATTCATTACATTAACACTAAAATCACCAAAGTGCAAAGACCGGCAAATTGTTCAGCTAAATAAATTAACTCAAAATAGACATGTCGTGTAATGGCACTTGTAAATCAGGCTCGAACGCGGTGGAATAATTAAAGAGCAGCTTTTTCATGCTAATGAAGTGTTTTTCAAGTTTCCTTTGCAGAAACTGGGCTATGAAATAGGATAGTAGCGCAACCATCAATTAAAGGAATATAGCAGAGCTCCTCTGCCGGCTTCCTTTGGATGTAGCATTTAAACTAATTGGAACCAGAGCTGCTGGTGTGTTAAACAGGCATGTTTGGAGAGACAGCAGTGCAGCTCTCGAGACACTCGGGCATTGTTAGTGGGATCAGTGTTGTGCTTGAATCGTTCATTTCCATCCTTCTTTTTATGATTTATTGGTCAATAGAAGCAGCAGACCAGTAGGATTACAGTGCCCCTTTATTCTGAGTGTCGAGAAAATGTGCTGTCAAAGCAGCATCATATTAACACGCAATCAGTTGAGCCTACAGAGAACTTGTTTACTTCCTGTTGTTGGGCTTATATTTTCAGTGAGATTTTCATTTCACATGAAGCCAGGTGCCTGAACCAGCAGGTTGTAGGATTCACTTTGACAAAACGAAAGCAGTTAGAAAACGGTATCTTCATACACATGTAACTTTGAGCAAGAATCGGATGTAATTTGTTGGTTTCCAATTCACATTTTTACTCTTGATGATGATCATTATTCAATATCTTTTTAAAAATATAGAGGTTTTAGTTTATAAAAGGCATTTTAAATCCCTGCAAAATTTTTGGAAATTACAATTTTTGTTAGGGATGCACCAATACGACCTTTTTAGTCTGAATACCGATACCAATACCTGGGCTTTGGGTATCGGCCGATACCGAGCACCGATCCGATGCCCGTGTTTAATTAATAAGCTGTATGCCTCACTGTGTGGAAGTGACTGGGATCATTCTGATGTGTACGGCAACATCAGGCTTTACTTAAACATTGCTTTCTTAACTTTGCAAAACAAAATGTAACATATTAATACATCGATATAAATGTATTGAGTGGTTATTTGTTATTAAAATAATAAATCATACACCAGCAAATTCCGGTATAGTATATAATCATAGAACTTAATTGAATAGATCAACCCAGTTGTCACCGATACCCGATTCAGTATCGGCCCGATATTGGTATCGGTGTATCCCTAATTTTTTTGTGTGTTTTGCCAATTCTTGTGTAAAATGAAGTCACTTTTCCTAATAGTGCATATCTCATTTACAACTGATTACTAAAAGTTAACATTACTCCATCTTGGTTTCTCATTAAAAGGTCAAGCTGCCAGCAGTGTCCCATTCTTCCATATCAGTTAATGTCTGTTTTGAGTTTTCAAGCAGAAAACTTCAAATTGGCCATCTGTAACGTTTCCTATAGACCCACTCGCAGTGTAAGCACCGCTGTTCGACGTTCACAAACAAGCAATCAAATATTAGGTAGAGTTACCCCCCTTCTATTGCTTGTTGGCTTTCTCCTACATCCACAAATCTACTGGCCTTTCTAGTGTTACGTGTCACTGCACCTCCACACGAGCGCTGTTCCAACACGCTGGGCTGCGTTTTGAATGTAACCCCTGAGTGACAGAGCACAGGAAGAAGGTTCAGCGGTTATCTTTGGCCTCTGTGCTCCTCAGAGTCATGCACGCCATAGCTTCTGCAGCAGGATACTGTATGTGTGTGTGACATAAGCACTTCCTCTCATAGTGCATTGCTCTGAGAAACACTTCAGTTTGCATTTTTACATTTGGCCTCCACTGCTTAATTTTATGTTTTCGTGGGTGCAGAGGCCAACTGCATAGTGTCATAATAATAATAATAATAAAATAAATAAATAATAATAATAATAATAACAATAAAGACGTGTGCAGGAAATAAATGCAGCTCACTCCAGAGTTTGCAAGTTTCTTTGAAAGATATAATCTTACCTTTGAGCAGTTGTTTTGAATTGTGTTTGCTGCTCCAAGAGAACACAGTTGGCGGTGAGACACGGAGAAAAGCAGACGCACACTCGTGCAACTGGTCAAGCCATTTCTTCTCTGCCTCATTGATGTACCTGTCATTGCAAGGGTCTTGGCCTGGTTTGGTGTGGTCTCCTGTTGCCTGCCTTTAATCTTTATTACAGTCTCTTTCTGTCTTTTCTCTGCTCTGAAATAAATACTTGACTACACACTGCAGAGCGTTTCCAGACCTTACATGACATCCTGAACCTGCATATTGGTTTGGTGGGGTGGGGGGAGTTGAGGGGAGGTTAGCGTCCCGTTTTTTGTGCAGCTTGTCTTTGAAACACTCCAGCCTGCTGAAATGAAAGCTTCCTATAGTTGCAGATGTATTGACTTGAGCTTTCAGAATCAGATTTATTGCCGAGTAGGTTTTCACAAGTAAGGACTTTGCTTTGGTGTCCAGACCCTTTTTGTATCGACTTCTGCTAACTGCGGTTAGCAAAAGGCTAAACTATTAGCAACCCTTTCTTTCCATCTCTGAAACGCTTCGCCGATTTTGTACGGCTCTTTTTTTATACGCCCTCAATTTATCTTTACCGCGCTGCCGTTGGTCGGATGGCTGGCTACTTAGCTAGCTTAGCTTGCTAATTCCGCCATGCTGTCATGCAACACAGAAAATGAGCCGAACCAAGTTGTCAGTCATCTGGTGATAGCACTGTGCTTTCCTACGCTGTGACAAGAGTGTGTGGATGAAGCATTAAGTTGTTACATTTTACTCATTTAGCGACTGGCTAGTTAGCTAGCCGCCTTGCTAAATCTACCATGCTACAGAAAATTAGCCCAACAGTGGACAGCACTTAGTCCCTCTGCCTCACTCCTCGCCGCTAGGAGACTACTTCACCGGGAGGAGAGCAGATGTCAGCTAGCTAGCTTGTAAGTCTACGGACAAGCTAGCTAGCTAACTAACGTTATCCAGCCGTCTACCCCTCCCGAAGTAGTCTGCGGCGTTGGGGTCGGCTAATCTGGTCACATTGGTTAATGTTAACTTTCTCAACTAACACTCGTGATCCTGGTGAGTGAGTGACAGTACATATTGAGAGAAACTAGTATAGTTACTAGTAGAGAATTTTTCTGCCTCCACTTAACGCTAGAATAGTTTTGCAATGCATGCATGGAATTGATGCTGTGTGAGTAAGCAGATAGTGAGATGACATCCCGGCTGCTTGTTTTCTGTCCGATGAATATTGCAGGCTGCTGTCTTATCTCTCCCCTGCTTATCCTGTGGGCAGGTTCTGGCCCCACGTCCCCTCAGACTCCCTCCAGCATTTCCTTGCAGACGCGGGACAGAAAGCTGCTCTTATTCTGTGCTGTTTGTAAATGCCATACGGGGACTGCTCTGTCCTTCATCATTTCTCCCACAGCGTGCTGATGGTCTTTCATCTCTCTCAGGTTTTCTGCGCTCACAAACGATGGGAAAGGTCTTTGATCTGGTGTCCTATCAGCAACAGCGTGGGCCTCAGGCTCTCATACGTACTCCCTTGCTCCCTAGCTGCCTCACTCTGAAAACATATTGTCAGGGCGTGGTGGACAACGGAGTCCACCCAGCTGAAAGCCTTTGTTTGTTGTGGTTCAGTGTAGCTTTGCCAATGGCAACTGCCTGTGTGGGTCTTTATGAAATTCTTGCAGCAGTAGTGGTCTATTAAATTAGACCCCATATTTGCCGATGTTTTGCAACCTTTCGCATCTCCGATACAACCACCTGAGCTCCGGGGGGAAGAAAACAAACCACACTTCCCATAACGCTTTGAAGGGAATCTTTTTTTCCCCCTCCACTGGAGATTGCACAACAGCACTGAAAACATACACACAAGTAAAGCTTGTGGAGCGTTCACCCTCACATCCGAAATGTGCAAACAAAGACATCAGATTTTTTATTAATGTAGAGACAAGTTTCTAGAACTATCCAGATCCAGTACAAAGAGAGGAGCATGTTAGGTAAACGCTTGTCATAGTGGAATCAACTAAAGACTTTCTCCCAGTTGCCCAAAGTCTCCCTTTGTTTGAAATGTTTCCCTGTTCTCAGTTACTGATCCATGGAAACTTCTCTTCAGTTGAAAGAGGGAAGCGGCGAGGTCAGCTGAGGGATATCCCTGGGTTAGCTAAGTCCATCCCGCTCCCCTCACCCTCTTCCCTTACCCCCCTTTTCCTCTCTCTCTCTTCCATGGCGCCCTTTGGCCTCCCAAACCCACTGGCCTGCCTCCGCTCCTGGTTAGAGATGTCATAACAGAGCCGGTCTGCTGTGGTATTCCTTAGAGGAATGTGCTGCCTTGGGTTCGTGTGTGTGTGTGTGTGTGTGTGTGTGTGTGTGTGTGTGTGTGTGTGTGTGTGTGTGTGTGTGTGTGTGTGTGTGTGTGTGTGTGTGTGTGTGTGTGTGTGTGTGTGTGTGTGTGTGTGTGTGCGTGTAGCGTATCAGGCCAGTCCGGCGCTGGCACCCTCCAAGGCACACCTGTTGATGCCAGTCTGCGCAGAACCAGCGCTGTGTTGTCCCTCCCGTCCTCTGCCGGCTGCACCAGCACAGCCGATCACTGGCTGCACACACACTGCACCTCCACACACCGGCCGACTGTGGGTGTGTGGGAAAAGAGAATAGCACACATTAGACCTGCCCATCCTGCAGATGATTGAGTGAGCATCTCAAAGTGTCCTAAAATTGGCAATAAATATAACTTGTACTGCTATATAGTGCAAAACCACCTGAATAAACAGAATGTGTGGAACATGCATGTGGTTGTTGATCAGTGCCAGTGACTCAACAAGTTCTCAGGCAGGTGCTGAGATATCTGGCTTCCAGATCTCACTTTGCAGCCATACTTTGTTTTGGAACACAAAATTAACTTTTGCTTGACAATGGACCACGACATATTTCAAAAACAAGTTATTAAATCTCTAAAAAGCGGGATTGTTACTACACTTTTTGGCATTTTTGATACACGTATCAAACATTTCACTAAGAAGAAAACCTTTGTGTGTGTGTGTACGCGTGCGCGTATATAGGGTTATATTAGGACTGTCAAAGTTAAAGCGCTAATAACGCATTAAAGCAAATATGTTTTAACGCCACTAACTTCTTTAACGCAACTCGCAAGTTTTAATTAACCTCTTAAAAATCCGATGGCTGATGATGTTTCGGAGGTGGTGGTGGCCTCAGTTTTAAAGATAGAGAGAAGACATCATATGAAACTAGAAAACCTAAGGAATCCATCGGTACCGGCCATGTCATATTGGCTTGTCATGAAGAATGCTAAATAACGCTCCAAACCTGCACAAAAATGGTGAGGAAAAACTGCCATAGCCATTTTCAAAGGGGTCCCTTGACCAATGACCTCCAGATATGTGAATGTAAATGGGTTCTATGGGTACCCACGAGTCTCCCCTTTACAGACATGCCACTTTATGATAATCACATGCAGTTTGGGGCAAGTCATAGTCAAGTCAGCACACTGACACACTGACAGCTGTTGTTGCCTGTTGGGCTGCAGTTTGCCATGTTATGATTTGAGCATATTGTTTTATGCTAAATGCAGTACCTGTGAGGGTTTCTGAACAATATGTGTCATTGTTTTGTGTTGGTAATTGATTTCCAGTAATAAATATATACATAAGTTTACTATGGACAATCATGCGATTAATCGCGATTGGCAGCCGTAATATAAATAATACATAAATATTTTGTTAAGTACATTTTAATGAAGAGAAGAGGACAGGACTTTTGAAATGATGCAGTCACTTCTTTTATTTCATTGATATAGCACTTTAAAAAGCAAACACATTTTGCACCAAAGTGCTTCATAAAGACACAAAATGTATGCATACACATTATGTGCATAGATGTGGAATTAAAACAAGATTATAATAGAAACAACTTTAAACACAATTTAAACCTCTGGAATCAGATGAAGACAGGTTAGACACAATTAAAAGCCAGAATATAGAAATGGGTCTTACGGTGCATCTCAAAAGCATCAACAGAAGGATTTTGAAATTTATGAATAGGGAGCCAGTGTAAGGATGCAAGGACAGGGGTGATGTGGTCTCTGTGGCTTTATTATTTCTATGTCTACACATTAAACAAGTTACAACATGTAAATAACAGAGCTTTGGAGATGTTGGATGTTTTTCCTCAGTGATGATGGAGCCAAGCTAGCAGTTTCAGTTTTGCCTCCAACCAGTGTATTTACCAATGAATACATTATGAAGTGAAAGCTATACTCCTCATAGATCAACTTCACTTATAAGATCTGTTTAATTATAGGCCATATATACTGATTGCCAATAGCAGAAGGGTTAGGCATTTGATGGTTATATTACAAGTCAATTATCCTGATGTAGGTGAAAAGGGGCTGCTCGCTGAGGGAGACAGCTATGACTTGAATGTTTGAGAGGGCTGGAATAAGAGCGAATGGCATCTCAGCAGCAGAGGAGTCACGTGACCTGGCTGCTATTTGTCTTTTGGTTGGCCTCAAGGTGGAGAATGATACTCCTAACAGCTGCGGGAAGCATTTCCGGCGGAGGGTTTTCTCCTCAGCCAAGCACACGGACGTCCAGCAATACACTGCAGCAGGGATGCATCGATGACTACTTCTCCACCACATATACATATTCTGAGCACAACATTTTAAAAGTGAGGAATTGTGCTGGTTATAAGGCCTTAGTTTGACTGAACCGTATCATTTTCCACTCTGGAGAAATCTGAAAGCATCATGCTTTTCAATAAAGGCAGAAATTCCTTCAGATGGATCAGAAATGTCTGCTAACCATGTAGACTTCTTTCATCAGAGTTAAGTATTCATTGCCCTGTTTTAGCATTAATCAGAATCTGCTATAGCATCTGTAATAAGGATCTGTCGGAGGCGTGGTTAGAAGGCTTCATAGAGGCCTTTTTTCCTGTGTGTGAGTAGCCGATAACACCACGAGCGGTGGAGTGAACTGATGGAATGAGCTGACCAAAGACAGAAGTGCTGTTAATGTCCCGCTGTCTGTGTGCTTCAAAGAGCATGATGACATACAGTAAGTGCATTTCGTAAAGCAATAAAGGGTGAAGATTTGGCGGGTGCATACTTGGCATGTCATCGCTAAGCGCCTGAGTGCAAGCAGTCTCATTGTGTTCAATTGCCTCGCAGTGAGTGTTGATAGACGGCGCTGCCACCCAAAGCTCCAGCTACAGAGAGCCGGAAGGTCACCAGTTTGAATCCCCATGGCCAGCTGAGTCTGGGAGGTGGAAGTGGATGAGAAATGCTTTCGCCTCCCTCAGTAGCTGAAGTGGAGGTGCCAATGAGCAAGGCACTTAGAGCTACTTGAACAGTGAACATTAGAAAGCTGTAAATGTTCTGGGCAAATAACTCAAGTACGCTCAGGGCTGTGGATTGGATTTGGATCCCGCACCTCCTTTATCACTATCAATCTGTAAATACATTTTGTGTAATATTTAATGTTATCTGTCATTCTTTCATTTCCCATTGAAGTTACTCATAAATTGCTTATTTTGGATGCATTTTAACCTGCAGCGAAGGGCTGTGTGGAATGGCAAGAATCTGGCATATCGTGATACTGGGGTAACGATTCAGTATATTGTGATGTACTGCGATACTGTAAGCAAGGCGATATATTGTGATTTTTTCAGGTCAGAGGTCAAGGGACCCCTTTGAAAATGGCCTTGCCAGTTTTTCCTCGCAGTAACTTCACTCTAGCTTTAAAACCGAGCATGCTACGAGGGATGTCACGAGAACCGTTACTTTGGTACCAAGTCGATGCCAAAATTCTAAAAACGTGACAGTACTTGTTTTCTACGGTACCGTACGATGCCTGCAGGGTCCAAAATTAACACCAAGCGCCAAATGTGGCTGCTTCTGTCCTCTTCTCTTTGTGTCGGAGTCTGACACACACACAACAGCGCCATGCAGCAGTGAGATGCAGAGATCCTTTATGTCACTCGTGGGGGAAAAAACTGAACTGACCAAACTGAATTTCTATCTTTTGTTGCTTATTGCTAAATCTCTGAAAAGTGGTGTTTTTATTATTGAACTCTGGACTCTTCATTTCCGGTGAATGTTATTGGGACTTGCATTTGATTATCTTACACTTAACTCCCCAGATCCACTTAGTTTGAACCAATCCAACAGCATCCAATCAAGTTTCAGGAGAAAACCATGAAGAACTAACGTTATGTTACTGAGCACCAGTTGGATCTAGTTACTCTGCTGTTAAAATTATGTTACATTTGGTGAATATGGCTTGTTTAGGACTTGAGACCTGAGTTGGAACTTGTAAAACAATGACTTGGTCCCACCTCTGGTAGCCTATACCCAGTGAAATGTCACCATGTCAGTGAATTTAATCTACTGCTTGCAATCTGAGGATATACATAGACACATGTACAAATGACATGGGATTATTATTTTTTTTTTTTTTTACCGTGATATCAAATTTGGTATCGAAAATCGTGGAAATTCACTGGTATTGGTATCGACTACTAGATTTCTGGTATCGTGACATCCCTACCTGCTACAACCTATCCTAACGTCTAAAATGTGTTTTGTTTTGCAGGAAATATATTGGGTGTGATGTGATCTTTGAGGGAGATGGCATGCTCTGTTTGCGTGTCTGCATTGTTGCACAACGGAGAAAGAGGTGTGTGTGTGAGCGTGTGTGAGTGAATGTGTGTTTGTGTGTGAGTGTGTGACTTCCTCTTGAAGGTGGGGCTGTGGAATGGGATTGACATGGAAGTTATGTCTGGTATTTATGGCTTTTTGTATGCAGCTTTGTTATCTCAAGGACAAGGCACAGAAGGCTGTGAAGGTACCAGACTATATACCAGGTATTAGTCAACTCCCAGACTATTAGGCAGGTGTTACTCATGATTTTGAGTTCACATACAGTCTCTCAACAGTCGTACGCTGCACCTTTTTTCCCCTGAATCTGACAGATACACAGCCTTGCATCTGATTAATTGATACAATGAAATTAATTATAACCTCAACAAGCTGACTTATCAAGATAACGGCACCATTCCTTCAATTTTATCGGTACATAATTGCTGCTATTTAAATACTTACTACCGTGCTAAAGCTCCAAGTGATAACTTCTGTCAGATCCTGATTTGTATGGGTTTGATGCTAAGCTAAAGATAACCCAATGAATTCCCAAGCTTAAGCAGCCCTTAATGAGACAGCCCTCAGCAGAAATAGTATGAGAGGTTGTAACCATGGAACTGATAAATAATCTGTAATTGTGAATCATGGAGTGGAGGAATCCGGTGCCACGCAGCTGGCCAGTTAAGCCGAGCAGCCTCAGAAACTCCTGGCGGAAAATCTATCAGAACCAACTGTTTCTGAACCTTTTTTTAGCCCACCACCCCGCTGCAGTCCGTGTCCTCCCAACCCTCACTGGTATCAGATCAGTTTTCACATAACTTGGGTTTCCTTCAATTCATTGGCGTCCCTCTGTGACGGAACAAAAAGGAGCAGTTGTGTTGTTCTGAGCAGGGCAGTGGCCGGTCTCTCAGTTTAGTCAACTTTACAACAGGCTTTGAGTATTTTCTACCTGGTAAATGTAGTCCACGGGCTGCTTGTACTACTCTCTCTTCCACTTAACAACTCAGCTGGTATCTAGTTGTTTTTAGTAGCAGCCAGCAGGTTCACACTGCCACATGTCCATGAGTCACTGTATGACTCGTTGTTGTGGATAGACTCAGGAGCTCCTCCACGCAGTGCTGCGGTGTTGCTGTGATCAGTGAAAGCGGAGCTGTGCGTTCAGTGTGCACAGCGAAGTACCTTTACCACAGGCCCAGCTGCCTGGTGAGTCTCAATATGCTGTACAGCAGCAACCACTTTAGCTGTTAAACCACCATTTTAACAGAATTATCCTGCTTCCACACCCCCACTGGAAATACTAGAAATGCAAGGTGACATGTAGAAGTTGAACATGAATGTTCCTTCAAGTGAAGTCAAATATATCAGTCATTGTCAGGAATTATTTATTACATTTTTCCATCAACCCAAAATTCAAAGAATGAAGACATTTCCCTCACAAATTACTGTTATTTTCTTTTTAATTTATAATGGACATGTAATGTTTTCTACTTCTGGTGAATATAATCCATCAATCTTATTTCCATATATGTATTTTGTATATACAGTTCTCTTTGTTAACACCTTATTTTGAAAACCGGACGTTGTCACACGTATATACTTCCTCTAACTTCTCCAAGTCCGTCTCTAGCTCTCCCGTCAGCTCCGTTCTCTTTATAGTATATATCCATGGTCAGCTCCATCGGGGCCGTTTGAATGCATTTAATATAAATGTCAGTATCTGGGTGCTCTTCAGTTGCAGCGTCGGCCCATTTGACCACGGAAATGAGAGCGACGGCCGGCTTGATCGCACGTTACAATACGATAACGTTTCCTGTCCATGACAGAGTTAGCATGCAGCTTTAGCCGAGATGTCTAGCTCTGCTTTTCCTGTCAATGTGTGAAGCTGAAAGTGTTTCCATACTTAACTGGATGTGTAGTGTTTACCATGCTGGATTTAAAATGTGATGGTGCAGGTCGTATCCACTTTCTCGTTTCGGCTCACTGAGGCCGGCAGCGGTTTGTTTGGTTGGCGTATACGGAACGGTTATGATATCACGTTACTCAGACTACAACAATAAAAACAGTAATTTCCTTCTACCTCCATATAGACTCAAATGAAGCAATTATAACGATTCTGGCATTAAAAAAAATCATCGCAATACATAGGTGAATAGATATTTTTCCCACCCATAACAAGTGGGCTACTTCACTTCATCATTGTGATGCAGAAGTTTCTGAATCGTGTTTTACTGTCACTATACCGACAGCATGATCGTTCGCAGCGAGTAAAGGCCCTGCTTCCATTCAAGAGCTGCTGTATTCTCCTGACATCCTCTGTGTTTGTGACTCAGCAGCCGAACACAGTGGCTTTCTAATTACTACTTGACAGCTGGTAAATGGGAGCTTTGGACAAACACATGAAGGCAGCGTTAGTCCTCCCAGTGATTGACGGCCAACTGCCAAAACCTCTGGCAAAGTCAACAAACAGGCCTGCCATAACCTACATTTACTCACAGTTGGGTTATGTCTGGTCAGTTTTTCTCACTTAAAGACTTGAGCCAGGCCTGGGAAAAAAATGTATTTCTGAAGCTGCATACTAGCCCATTTGCTTTCACAGATGTTCTTAATTTGAAACGACTAGTGCAGTGCTCGTTGAGAACATGCCTGTTCAGAACATGCCTGTTCAGAACGGGCTGAATGCTTAGCCTGTGGTGTTGCTGCTCATACAAACAACTTCACACTCGACACTGCGCTTCCTTGAGTTCCAGCAATACACCTGCCATGACATAATTGCATCACACACCCAAGTCGCAGCTACTCACGGTCAGAAACACCGGTGAAATACACTCTGGTTCACAGGAGAAAACACAAGGTGAAGCAGGACTCGACATTAATGCTTGTCTGCTTGTCTCATTTTACAGCTATACAGTACACTACAAGATGTTTCTGAAAACATTTGAGGAGAGAAATAGGCATTACAGTAACAGAATATTGATTAATATTTCATCATCGCTGCCTAGTTTGACCGTTTGATCGGAGTTTGCGAGTGATTGACAGCTGCTCAGAGACGGCAAGGCTCCAGATCAGCTCTTACTGCTTGTTTTCCTCCAGTCTGTGAAATCTTGCAGATGCCATTAGGAGCACCGAAGGACACTAGAGGCACATGATTTTTTTCTCAGATTACCTGTCTCATGCAGTACTGTCAGGATATAGTGACCGTTTTATAAAAATAACTTTTTTTAACCATGTTCGTTCCAATTCTACCCACCGCTGCTTTAAACATTGCTGTTATTAATTAGAATATGGATTTAATTAGTGGAAGTATTTTGCTGGCGCTAACGTTACTAGTGTTAGAGATGAAATGATGAGTTGATTAATTGATTAGTCGAGCAACAGAAAACTACAATAATCAATTCATCATTTATCTCTTTTATCAAGCAAAAACACCAAACATTCTCATCATTGGGTCTGTTGTTTAAGGAAACGATAGCCTTTTTAACTAAATGCACAAAAGTACAAACCATCACTTATTCACATTCAAAAATATATTTTGCGAACTGTGACCTTTTCATTTGTGTAATTAATTAGTTCATATACTGATTGGGGGCTGCACGGTGGTGCAGTGGTTAGCACTGGCGCCTCACAGCTAGAGGGTTGCGGGTTGCGGGAATCCGGCTTGGGGCCCTTCTGTGTGGAGTTTGCATGTTCTCCCCGTGTTAGCGTGGGTTTTCTCCGGGTACTCCGGTTTCCTCCCACAGTCCAAAAGACATGCATGTTAGGTTAATTGTTGACTATAAATTGCCCGTAGGTGTGAATGTGAGTGTGAATGGTTGTCTGTCTATGTGTCAGCCCTGCGATGGACTGGCGACCTGTCCAGGGTGTACCCCGCCTTCGCCCAATGTCGGCTGGGATCGGCTCCAGCCCCCCCGCGACCCCTAACGGGATAAGCGGTTGCAGATGAGAGTGAGAGATATACTGATTGGAAAAGATAACAGAGTTGACAGTTGTGAGATTCAGTGAAATGGTGGGCTGGCTGTGTTTGGGTTAAAGGAATAGGAAGAGCGATGGCTTTTTGTGACTCGGAGTTGCATCACTGCATCTGTCAGCCTTCTCAGAAGACAGGAAAATGCCTTTATCTGTCTGGTCACCCCCTTCCTGGTGCTCACCAACAAAATCTGTCTCATGAGCATCCTGCATTCAGCGTTTTCCATTGTTTGCTGCTCCACCCCCGTTGTTGTTGGAGCACGTTGCTTTGGAAGAAGATCTGAAGTGTTTTCTCTGGACAAAAACGAAAAGCTGTCTTAGCCGCTGTCCAAATACAACAGGATCCACTAAGACGTGCAGAGATGGGGAATACATATGGAGCAGAAAGCCAATAGCTAGTCAGTGTTTGGTCAGGCCAGAGCCCTGCTGCTGCTACAGTCTGCTGACTTTGTGCTATCCTGTGATATAAAGTGCTCAGACATGCATCCAACTGCTTTATATACCCGTTTTAAAGGTTTGCATTGACGTTTTTTTTTCTCCCGTTGTCTCAGCTTTGATTGGTTGGGTAAAATCTCCACCCTCCGCTTGGCCTGTGGCAGTATTTGGAAGAATAATGCACTACTTGCAGTGAATGCCAACAGTTTGTAAAGTTGTTGCCTCCTTCCAAGCACGCTATCCCCAATAAGGTGTGAAAGTAGGGTCACATGGTTTCGGATACTGCTGCGTTGCTGAATGTTTTATGGCTGGAAAAATACCCTCTATCATGTAACCTATCTTTCCTGAGAGTTGATTTGGAAAGTTTAGCTTATAGATTATACTATATACCTGCTCAATGAGAGTCTGTGTTGGGGCTTGTCAGTTGGCAATTAATCTTTCCACAATGTAAGGAAAAAACAGTGCCCTGCTGAGACCACCATTGTTAAGTGCCTGGTCTTTCTTTTCACTTATTAATTTTTGCTTTGTAGATTGGTTACACCCTCTTTTTTAATTCAGATTTTCTTGGAAGAAACCATACAAAAAGATTAGTGGTTTAGGATAAGGCTTTTCATGTTGCTGAGGTTTCTATTTTAAGCTCAGGCTGTGGTGCTGACATATAATGCCTAAGGAAAGCAAAGCAGGGAGGAGGGCCCTCAGAAACAACTGTTGATTGTTGCACAGCCTCTCACTAAACAGCTGCACCTTTTGGCTAAATTCATACCTTTTAAAATATTGTGATGTGATGAATATGTGAGTCCTGATTTTGATAAAGAATGTATACTGCACAGTAGGGCTGGACCAGAATATTCGACCATTCAATTATTCGCTCTTTGTGCAGGTATTCGATTTTCAATTTTGGGATTCGGATATTCGTTGTCTTTTTTGTTGTTGTTGTTGTTTTTTTTTTAACCTTTCTGCATTACAAATGTGCATAACATACCAAACCTTTTGGAAAATGTTTTTTATTCAATAACTAATAATAATTAGGGCTGTCAATGAATTAAAATGTTTAATCATGATTAATCGCAAATTAATTGCACACATACAAGTGGCAGTAGGCAGTATGTTTTTGGCATCATTTGGCAAAAATTCCATAATAATCTTTCAGCATATTGTAATTCAAGTGTTCTGAGAGATAACTAGACTTCTGCACCTCCTCAGATCAGCTCTTACTGCTTGTTTTCCTCCAGTCTGTGAAATCTTGCAGATGCTGTTAGGAGCACCAGAGGACACAGAGGCACATGATTTTTTTCAGGTTACCTGTTTCATGTACTACTGTCACGATATACGTCAGTTTTATAAAAATAACTTTATTTACTTAACTACTTCAGCTTTGAATTAAACCAAAAGACACGCGTTGCATCGCTATGCCGTCCATCCCGAGTCATGTCATGGAGATGAGCCAAGCCAGAGCCCTCGCTGCCGTTGTGTGGAGCGTTCTTCAATGCAACCCAGGGGGGCTCGGGCCGAAAACGCTGAGCGTAAGCCCCCCGGAGGCTGCATTACGCACAAGGTTGCAGCTGGGCACTGCCAGAGAGGCAATGTGTAATGCGCAGAGACATCAGCCTCAAAATGCCACCGTTCAGGGGGAGAGGGCCCTCAAGGAGAGGAGCAGCGAGTGCGGAGAGAGGCGTGTGTGCACATCCACACACGGCGTAAAAACAGGGCAGAATAAGCAGGAGGACGAGAAGCAGCCGCGGCTGTCGCTGGCGGTGATCTCTCTGGTGTCTGGTGGTCTCACGGCGGTCCGCCAGCGACCGGAGGAGCGCTGAGAGTGTGCTGTAGGTTGAGCCGCTTCCCCCGCCCGACCAAAGCTTTTAATATTTGCTGTTGACTGCTACCGAAACTCCATTAGGATCTGATTTGGGGTAGTGTTTTTCTTGACATTGCTTACACTGAAGTACTCAAAACCTACAGCAGGGCATGTAGATAGCTGGCTTTCATTTTGACAGAGTCAAGGTGCTTTGGGGATGTTTTGAAGCTGGAAACTTTGTGGTTGTGTGAGGGTTTTATTTGACAGACATTTGTGAGGATGCTTTGGTTTCCTTTTACAGTTTTCCCCATGTGGCCTGTACTAAGATTGGTTCTTTATTCCTTTCTATTAACCCTCTGTCTCATATGCTGAAACCATTTTCTTTTCCAAAGAATGATTCCGTCTTTAAGGAAATGAAAAAATGTCAAGAAATCCTCTTGGTGAAACTATGACTTATTTTCTCTAACGTTAATTGATAGAAATACAAATATTTCTGATCCATAAAGGCTTGTAGAGGAAAGAAGATCCGTCCATGCAGACGTAGCCTGGGATAAACAGTGTGCTGCTATAGATTTACTTCCTGATCTTTCTCAATAGGGCATCTGTTGACTCTTTGCTGTGTCACTGAACTTTGTGGCTTTACTTGCACCGCTTTGTCCTGTGATCAACTACGGAGCCGTCTTCCTGTTGTCCTTACTGCTTGTCAGTGTGGTTCATGTCGTGACCTTAACCGTTACCGAGCGCTCTGTTAACTGAATAACACTGTGTGTATTATAGTCAATGTTTCTGTAGTTGAATTCAGCCCAGTTGAAATTGACTGAAATTAAGAAGTCACTTGTGGGCGCTCTTCATTCAACTTGAAGTACGAATTTAGGCGTGTCACAATAACGGGAGTTATTCCCTCCCTAATTACATCCACTGTGATTTAACAACATTTAATACTTCAGAAAAGTGCAGTATACAGTTTTATTATAAAAATGATGAGATGATTATTCATGATTAAAGTATTTAGCAAAGCAGTAGAGCTTATCATTATCCTATCATATCCACTGATTGCCTTAAAGAGCACCTATTATGCTCATTTTCAGGTTCATACTTGTATTTTGGGTTTCTACTAGAACATGTTTACATGCTTTAATGTTCAAAAAAAACACTTTACTTTGCTCATACTGGCTGTGCTGCAGCATTGCTTTTCCCCCTCTGTCGGAAATACTGCAGCTGGTGATAAATGATGGATTTAACCGGTTTGTGCATCGGCTTATCTTTGCAGCCGGACGGCTTCTTAGGCATTAAAACCACAGCACTCCTGAATGCAAAGCACTAATCTTCTAATTCTAATTCTTAATGAGTGTCGACTATTGGTCAGAAAAAATATTCAAAATTAGCATCCCTATTCACCGACAGTCTGAACTGTACACACACTGCACTGCTACGCTCACAGCTAGTTACTCTATCTCTGTCCGTTTGTCTCTCTCTTAACCGCCAACACTCACTAACTTTAAGCACACAACCTACGCACCGAGGACATCTTTACTTGTCTAACGCATTTTAGTTTAGAAAACATCTTAAATATATAATTCCCCGATGCTTTGGCCTGGCGGGGAGTCATCTCAGGCCCGGCGGGCCGCTGGGCTCACAATACACTGTTGGAAGCCCTGTAATAATAATAATAATAATGTATCTGTGTATATCAGTACTTTTTGAACATTTGCAGCACATTTTAACAATACTGCGATAATAATAACCGTGATAATTTTAGTTGCTATAATCCTGATGGGAAATTTTCATACTGTTTCATCTGTAGTACCAAACTAGCCGTTATGCAAATGTGTTACTTGGTGATATTACCACGTTACAGAAGAAAAAGGCGGGACTTCAAGCGAGGCGTTTCAGGCAGTTCAGGAGTGTTTCTGTGGGGGACAGGAACTCCCTTTTGGGCTTTTTTAACTTTACAGACCTTTTACATGCACAAAAAAAAACTATATAACACACTAAAGGAAAAGGGGGAAAAGCACAAAAGCATAATAGGTCCCCTTTAACCAGTACAAACCAGTGGCTCCACTAATGTAGACCAGACGCGTTGTTGACTATGCATTTGCATCTTTATAGCAGTGTGTTTATTTTAACTGTGCATCTCTTTCATACCACAGAGAAGACACAGCTCTGTGAAGATAAGCTCCTTTATGTGGTCATGGATAGTTGACCTTCTGGTCATCCGTTTCCACATGTGGACATGGAGTTGGAAGACGGCTCATGTCATGAATCCATAATAAGAAGGAAGAGAAAAGTCCTCTCTGGGGGTGGCTAGACTAACCTCATTTATTATCTGGAAGCATTTTCTTATGGTCTCTCCAGAGTGAGCAAGTCAGCAAATGTACACGTCCAAAGCCTGTGATATTCACACTATAAAACAAAAATAACTGTTGTGAATGTGATTTCATCTGTCAAACTTTTCAAATATGCGTAATTATATATTGCTTACAAACCACTGTAGTTATTTAAAAGTGAAATAGGTATTTCAGGAGTGTTTGTAACGGCAGACTTCCTGTGTTTGCGATACAAATCAGAGTGGATGTTGGAGAAAATCTTGCAGGGTGTTTAAGATGTGATGATTACTAGTATGCAGTAATGCACAGCAAAAGTTGGTAGTAGTAATGCACTAATACAATAAAAGAAAAAGCTTAATATTGTAGGTTTCAAAGCATTCAGAAACAGCAAATTTTATATGAAGTGGGAAATGTATTCAACATGTGTTCAGATGTAATCTTGTAAAATATAGTTTTTGGCCAGAGTTGTTTGAAGGAGATGTTTTCACAGCGATATAAAATAGATAATAGAGAGGGAATTGTGACCTGTTGAACTTCCTAACACTAGCTCTAAGTGTTTATTGTTTTTTACCGTGGTATTTTATTGTGAAATTGCACTGGTATTGGTATTGACTACTTGACTTTGGGGCGGCTGTGGGGCAGAGGGTAGAGCAGGTCATCCACCAACCGGTAGTTAGGTGGTCCGATCCCCGGCTGCTTCGGGTCACATGTCGATGTGTCCTTGAGCAAGACACTTAACCCCAAATTCCTCCTGAAGGCACAGCCATCGGTGTGTGAATAAGTATTTAGATTAGATCCTGATGGGCAAAGTTGGCACCTTAGCAGCCTCTGCCATCAGTGTATGAATGTGTGTGTGAATGGGTGAATGCTGACATGTAGTGTAAAGCGCTTTGAGTGGTCGGAAGACTAGAAAAGTGCTATATAAATGTAAGTCCATTTACCATTTCTGGTATCATGACATCCCAATTCCCATGTGGGGACTAGCAGGTGTTAGACCACCAGAAAGAAGAAATGCAAACCACAATGAAAATAATTAGTCTTTGTATTGGCAAGGAAGCAAGTGTTAAATATATCTTTGATTCTATAGACAGATGGTGCATTCAGGTGGCTTACCCTGGATAAATAAGGGTGAAAAATATGGTGCCAAACCATGAAAGACGGCAGTGTAAGAATGCATCAGTGGTAAAATCATCCAATTTATTTTTGGAGGACCATGTAGTTCTCAACCTTTTTGGCTTGGAAACCTTTAAAGTGAAGCAACGTCTACACATGAGTCATGATGAGCCCCCTTGTCTGAGTTGTGAGCAGTACAACTAAAGACTGATGATCCCTTCTCAGACTGTTTCCTTTTAAATAATAGAAGTCTGAAGAAGTAAAACCATCCAATATTTCACAATGAAAAAGCAAAGATTAGGAAGTCAGGAATAAGTCTGTTTTCTTTCTTAAAGAGGCTCTCAGTAAGAGTCAGAAATTGCTTGTTAAATGTGACACCTGCGGCCGTTAAGTCAACGACAGTCAGCGTCCTGTTGCTCGCGCTCGCACTACCGACACACTCAAGACTGAACGTGATTGACAGGCGTCATGTTGGTTAACGTTAGCAACATTAGCCAGCTAATATCACTATATATTTCACATGGTTGGCAGTAATGTTAGCTCACCTAACGAAGGTCCCTCCATGAATGGAAGGCCCGGCCGATGTTGTTAGCGGACTCCATTTCTAACCGAACGTTAGCTACAGGTACAAGCGCACATGACGTCACATCCGTTGGATTTTCCCGGATAAAAACCGGCCCGAGTTCTTCACATTAAAATCAGTCTACAGGCTGATAGAGGAAACCCAGAAAGTCATGGAAGGTCTCAATTTTTAGGTCAGGTTACAACTTGTTCACACATCGGCTTCGTCCGAAATCTCATATATGTACTACATACTCAATAGGTGTACTATTGTTCAACACACTTTTGTGTGAATAAACAGTAGTATTTATCTTTTCGGAGGCACTGAGCAGTAATTTACGTCGTTACTTCCTGAGAGCCTCCTCACCATTTGCAGACGTGTAACCATGGTAACCTGTGCCAACCTCATGTGACGGTTTGTGAGAATCAAAGTCTGAACTAATTTAAAGTATATATTACGCCTAGCAAAGTGAAATTTTATGCTCACAGTTAAATTGAAGCGTTATTGACGTTACAGAGCTGTCCGTCAACGTCCGTTATGAACGTTGTCGTTGTTTCCGCATTGCATTGCAGGATATTTATGCCGTCCGGTGTTGTATACTGTAATATTTCACCGGAAATACTATGCAATTTGCGTACTATTAGTTTGATACTAAGGCTTCGGACATACCAAAATATCTCACATACTGTTTCAGCATACTAAATAACATGTTAGTGTGGAATTTCGGATGCAACCATAGGCAATAAAAAATGATTTATAAGTGTAAAAAGTTCCAAACAATTCCCATTTTGTTAATTATCTTGCGTGTTTATTGTGCAGCCCTTTGAGGGGTCCCGACCCCCAGGTTGGGAACCGCTATTCTCAGCCAACAGCATTACCTCAGTTGTACCTTTGATCAGGCCGGTTAATTGTCGAGAGGCCTGAGAACATTTTGCTTGTGGTCGAGGTGACTGCAGGTGAAAGCATACATTTGTACTGTAAGAAGCTGCTGGATGAGCTCAGCATTTCGTTGCCCACAGAAATCTTGTTTTGAAGAGGTGGGAGGAGGAGGGGAGGACGAAAAAGTAGGAGGGAGGTCGGAGTCGACTAGTGTCTGAGCCCGAGCACACATTCACACTCACAGAAAAGCAAGCTGCAGCGAGCGCCCAACAGCTTCACCTACTTAACACTTCTAAATACTCCTCTTCTTTCCTTATACGGCCAAGACAGACACAACTGGCCAGGCGGCTTTTTTTTAACTGATATTTACAGTGTTTACAGGGGAAAACACAAAGTTGGACTGTCAGTCCATTGACTGAACAGAGTCACTCCTCCATGTTTCTAAGACCTCCCAGTTTCCCACAGTGCCTTGGGAGGGGTTGGTCGACCTGGGGAGCTGGTGCCCTCGCCTGCTTCCAATAAACCACCAGCTGCAGGCTGCGGCGCTGAAGAATTTTTGATTTCCTGCACACACACACTCCCCCACCACTGTGCACATACACACACGCTTGCACACAAACACTCTCAAACCCCTGTTTTCAAAAGTGGGCAACTAAAAGCCGAGCAGGCCGTCTCGCAGAGCCGATCCCAGCTCTGTGTGCGCTGTGAGGCCCGGGCTTCATGGCACAGTTGAGTGCAATTTGTGTCCTGCACATAAAGTGTGGTTTGTTTCTGTTCTGGAGACTTTGGCTGGAACAAAAGAACCGCTTCATGTGTGGGGCTCATGTGCAAGCCTAGCATACTTACAGTAAATGTGTTGTCTAATAGTGTTGTCATTATTATGATGAATTTAAATTGTTATTGTCTAAAATATATTTATCTCAGTAATGTGGGAGATGTTTTTATTCTGAGCACATAGACTGGTAATAAGAGTCCAGATTTACACTCTCAGCTTGGCCTGACCTTTTCAAGAGGAGGTTTCAGGATGTTTTAAGACAATCTTGTTGAAGATGCACAACTGTTTCAAGTTTCCATTGATGACACAATTGCAGTTTATCTTCAAGTTTATTTTAGTTGGACATTAATATGGTGGGAAATCACTTTGATTCAGTGGGTCACAGCTTTTGTGATGACTTGAAAAGCTCTTCTGTTAAGACTAGTCTCGTCGGTAAAGTTTCCATGCAAGCCTGTGCGTTCCTACGCTCCGTGGGAGGCAAGGTATGGCCTGTGGTTCTTCAGAGTCATTCGATCAGAATGAAAAGTAAAAACAAATTGTGTGATTCAAGTTGAATTCTTTACGAACGACGAGCGTATATGAGTAGTTCGCAGAATAATGGACGATGGAATGGCATGAGAGGAAAAGTAGCAGAGCTTCTGTGGGCTGCTGTTTGGTGGTTTCCATCAGGGCTGCTTGTCTGAGGTGTACCACACCGCGAGCTGCACAGCTGAAACCAGTCTACAGTACAGCCTAGCAGAATCATTCATCTTCCAACATTATGTAGTCCAATAAATCTAATCGATCAATACGTTATCAGCTTTTTGTTTCTTTATAAGTTGCATTCTCAGACCTAAATAACCATTTGATATTTGACTTATTAACAGCTCTGTTTGGCAAAAGTGTCACTCAGGTGCAACATACTCTTGGAGATATTAGTTTTGGTGTAGGTACAATAAGATCATGGCTCATGCACGCACAGCATTCTTGTTGAGGTTGCCCTGATTGATCGGCCACCGATCGTTATCGGCCGATATTCAGTAAAAACATTAGTACACTAGATTTTTAAAAATGTTCCAACTGAAAAAACCAGCCCAGTGTTGCCAACTCTTTTCCAAAGTAAGTAGCTGGTGTTTAAGGTTTGTGAGTGTCGGTGTTTGCGGTCGAGAGGGATGGAGACAAACAGAGAGAGCGAGGGAGTGTGTGTTTGTGACGGAGTATTGGTAAGATGAAGTCAGCTGTAACTACTGTAGCTGTGAGTGTACACTTTAGGCTGTCGGTGAATAAATACTACAACTCGATGCGTCAGCCCAGCACGGCAGGGATTTACGTCTCCATCACTACAGGGCTACCTGCTCGGGTGTGTGTGTAACCACAGCTGTGACTAGGAGCTGCTGTAAAACGGTGATGAACACATTTAATTTCCTATATTCTTCACAATAAAAGTCCTCAGTTATTTTGTTATTTAAAAGCTTTTATAACGAAGCAGCAATATCAGGAAATGTTGGGTTTTCACCAGCAGTAACTTAACACGACACCTATACAGCTAATAGCAAAACAGAAAAATAAAAGAAGGTATCTGAAAGTACAAACAGGGAAGCAGGAGATTCAGTTAGAAGCTACGAAAGTAGTGAGAGCTGAACACACAACGTCTTTCTCTCTGGTCTCCACGCTAACGGAGGTTCAATTGAGTTACATTATGATGCAAGCTCTATTCAGTAAAAAAGAGTATTGTAAATTAAGAAACTTGAATAAATTCAGTTGTTTGAAGGAGATGTTTTCACAGCAATATAAAATAGATAGTAGAGAGGGAATTAAGACCTGTTTAACTTCATAACACTAGCTTTAAGCAGCTTATAATACATCATTAAAACTATTGATGCCAAGAATATTTTTTAATCAAAACAAATATTTAAATAAGAAATATAATCGTTTATTTTCTATCCTCCATTCCTATCATTGTTGTTTTTTTTTAAACTTCTTTTTATTTCCTTTTAAGAGGTACAGTCGTACAGCACAATCACATGTTTTAAGACATAACAGGGTCATAAGTGTCCTCAGGAGGCAGTCCGTGAGCTTCGGCGTCCCCTCAATGTCCATACATTGTTCCATTAAGTAGGGATGAATAATATTTTTCATCCATAGGCATATACTGTAACTATATTTGGAGAGAAGAGAAGATAAGTATAGAAAAGGAATTGAAAAAGAATAAATAAATAGATAAATAAATAAAAATACAATAAATGAGATAAAGTTAGAAAATAGTAATAAAAAAATCAAAATAATAGAATAGGAATAATAATAAACACAAATAAATAAAAATAAATAGAGACAACTTAATAGGGAAACATATTAATTAAATTAAATTAAAATAGAGAAACAAAGTAAATAGTGATAATAAACCACAACGAATGAAAGTAAATAAATACCAACAAAAATGAAAAGAAGAATAAAAATTAAAAAAGTTGTGACATCTTCATTTGGTTCACATCAATTAAGAAAAATTAAGTTATTGGGGACCACATAGTTCATTCCTATCACTGTTATTGTCATCTATAGTGGGTATTTGCATAAAGACGCACAATTCAAAAGTAAAAGGATAACATATAGAATTTTTGGCTGTTTACACTGACCTCGGGATGGTTGAAATTATAGCGGTGAAAAAAGTTAGCCTTGTATACCAACTGCTATAATAAATAACATAATATAATAAAACAAAACAACAACAAAATGATCGGTATCAGCTGATAGGGCTTATCGAAGATTGTCAATCATATCGATGTCAAAAAAACGTGAATGGGGCGTCTCTAATTCTTGTGAATGTGCATGTGTACACGTGTCAGTGTGTGCCCTGGACACACGCACACACAAACACAAACACACACCAACACAAGCATGTTCGTTGCTTCTTTAGAAGACTGGGGCGCCTGCCAGCAGCCCTCAGCAGCGTCCACTGCCAATTAGTCCCTTTATTTGTTTAAATTTTGCTGGACCAGGACACAGCAGTTAGACATTCCACGCAGTGCCGCTGGGCTGCTCCTTAAAGCTGCAGAGGATGTTTCTGATTGAAGTTCACATGGGATCCCCACTGTTCCCACTGTACTCGGTGTTTAGCATATTTCAACTACCAATTCCGCAAATTCGTCAAAAGATTTGATTTGACGAGATCAGTGCCGTCCTAAACCCCTCACGATCAGAGCGTCTAGTCTTTTGCACACTGAAGAGAGAATGGCTTGACATTTTGTGGTGTGTGTGTTTTGTTCCCAGTAATGTGTAGCCCCTTTGTTTACAGCAGCTAGTTTAGTGTGGGGCTATCACAGTGGCCACAGCGCCAGGTGCTGGGCTGATATTTCTGCCAAAGGCTCCTGTTGATTATTTATAGGCTACATTTTATTTAGGCTTTAATTGATTTGGACGTTTTAGGTGCATTCACTTGGGCAGAGTGAATGAGCCCATTGATGGGAGCATGGCAGGCCTGCTACTTCCAGAAAGGAGAGTGGGACCGTGGGTCAATGCTTTGGCACGGCCAATAACAGCCTCAGCAATAGAAGCTTTGTATGTATCTCTGCTGGCAGCGCGGCGCTGCCTCAGGCTCTGTTCCACCAGCTCCTCCAGGGACAGCAAGGACTAATCTGCCCCCCTCGGAGACACCCCCACACATGGGCCGGCTGCTGGCCTGTAATTACGTACAGTGAAGAGGTGTGGACCTTTTTGTTTTTGAAGCCAGGAAACAATCTAACCACACTGTTGACCCGTAACTGGGTCAGCTGCCAAGTAGTGAGTTTCCTTTCCCACAATGGTTGAGCCTCCTGAGCGGAGCCTGAATGGTGGACTGTTGCTCTCTGGCTCCGTGCAGCCATGTCTCATCCGGGCCTGTGATTTAAACAGGTAGATGTAAACTGATAATGTATTAGGCTCCAAAAGTGGTGTGTGAAGTTGAACTTTAAAGGCTTCATTTTCTGTAGACTTAATCTGCTGGAGAAGATGGAAAATGCTTTGCAGGAGGCAGTGAGATTTGCTCTAAACATGTAATCTGAGATGTGACAAACTGTTCTCCTCTGGTTTGTGTTTAGAGACTCTCTGTAAACTGTTGTCTAAACTGCATTTTGTGCTTCTTTTTTGACACACACAAAATTAATTCCACAGTCTGGTGGCATAATTGCAAAACTTTCGATTTCCTTGTACAGTGGAAACCACTTATAGTGATCACGGCTGTCCGGGATCATTATAAGTGGATGATTGTTACTACCACTTTTTTTTTTCTCATGCAGTTTACCATCTAATAGACATTTGTATATTTATTGCATGAATATAAAGTAATGTAACGGACAGCTTCGCTATTTGCTGGCTTACTGCCAATTCTTCTGCCTTTTCCCCTTACGAAGGGCCCGCTTGGGATGAGGCTTTGCTGTTTTTTTTTGGCCGTCTCTGTGTCACCACGGTGCATGCAGATGAACAGCGCCCCCTTTGCCGCCGGGGCTCCTCGCTAACTCGCCAGTGAGCTCCGGATGACATGAAGGGAGGCGAGCGTTTCATTGAGAGAAAATGACTTTAATTTACCCGTCATTATTTCAATGTGCACGCAAGCTTCAGTGTGCACGCAAGTGTCCCGAGCTTTTTGATCCATAAGTGGTTGATCACTGTAACCCTGATCACTATAAGCAATTTCCACTGTGTTGTACCAGATGTTGCTGCATCTCCTTCCTTCTCTGGTCAATCTCTGAGGTTAGGCCCGGCTTTACCTTCCTACTGCCCACTGAGGGTCACTTAGGTCGAACAAGCTCTCCAGTCAGGTCCCTGTCTCTCTGAGTTTAGGCTTGCAGCTGGCGCCGTACTATTGACAGTAGCCAAATTGCTCCTCCTTCTGTTATCAGCTACATACAGATGTTTTGCAAAGCCGATTTACGACTTTTCAGTTATGGTATTACACATCCTCATAGCTTAGATAAGACAGAAGCACAGCTGCTCAGATAAATACGTGGTCTTCTTCTAAGCAGAAATAAGAGGCCAGTGTGATTTGAAGCACTTTTCCTCATCATTAAATACGAGTATTTCAGTCTTAGAATTCACTTTCTCTGATGTATTAAGATCTTTGTCAAGAGGCTTTTCACTCTGCATCACACTACATTGATCAGCATAGAGCAAAACAGGGTGTATGCTTCATGTGTCACGGTGTTTTGAATAGCATATCTGAACCTCCCACAGGTGTTTCCAAAGACATGGGTGACATGCACTTTGAAGTTCTCATGACAGTTCTGTTCCACGTCACTTTTGTCTGTATTTCTAGTCTCTTAATGTAGTAGGATGACAGTTGGAGAAGTGAGCCAGATTCGATCCCCGGACTTGCTTTTTAAAACCTGGGTCCCACCAGTGAATGACACACAACCGCAAGGCGAGTGTCTTGAGCAAAGCCTTGGCCGCTGCAGTGAAGCTGCACGGTGGCCCGTAGTAAAGTAGTGCGGTTGCCTTGGCCAGCTCCCAGGTATGAGTATAGCTCATACATAGAATGTGGATAGGAAACAGTCGAGCACAACTGTGGGTGAACACCTACCAGCCACTCGTTTTTCTCACCAGCCAACATTTGAAACATGCATTCAGTTTTCCAGTTTATAAGTTACAACTAGGTAAAACTAGATGACTTTATGTTGAGTGTTGATGGAGCAGCTACAATGATAGAATAGCCTGGCACTGATCGATCCGAACTCCATTCTGAAAACAAGCAATTCAAAAGTTGTTTGCTTGTCGTTTTGTGGACAGACCTGACAAAGCATGAATTCAGACTTTTTACAAATCTGCATCATTATGTAGTTATTTCGACCTCCTTTTGATCCGTTTACAACAACGTCGCTGCCGTATTTATGCCTAGATGATGTTATGTTGAGTGCTGATGGAGCAGCTACAATGATAGAATAGCCTAGCACTTTTTGATCCAAACTCCATTCAGAAAACAAGCATTTTAAAAGCTGTTTGCTTGTCGTCTTGCAGACAGACCTGACAAAACATGAATTCAGACTTTGTACAAATCTGCATCATTTTGTAGTTATTTCGGCATCCTTTTGATCTGTTTATTTCAATTAAATCACAGCACAATGTGTTTATTTTGGGTTCATACCGCAGTAGCAAAGTGTGGCTTGCTAGATACAGTCAGTGCAATGGCGCTGTATGTGAATACAGCTCTCTGCCGGGTGTTGTTATGAACCCAGACACGACGGCGTTTGGTTTTCTGAAATATCTGGGACTTCCACAACATGTACAAAGCAGCAACAGTGGGTACTTCTTCCATGGTTGATGGTGAAAAGAAAAGTTGTTGGTATCTATGGAGACAAGCTCCTTCTCCTCTCTGGCGCGTCTAGCGCGACTGAACACAAATGATACCGGCGGTCCGACTTGCACGACTAAAGCGAGGCGAAAATGTACTTCGTTCTTTGTGTGAACGCAGCATGAGACATGACAACTTTCATGTGACTTTAAGTAAAAAAATGATGTTATTATTACAGCACAAACATCCATTAGATGATAACATCTAATGAAGAAGAATTAAGAGCTAAGAATTTTGAAGAGCTTGAAATGGAAATGTTTTCTCATAGTTGTGTGAGCTGTAAATGCTCACAGTCCACACTGTTAAACATGACCTCCAAATCTATTAGCAAGTTCCACTGTGTGTGCAGAAACTGTTTGCTGTTAGTCCTTTTGGAAAAGCCTTTCCTCTGGTTCATTTAAGGTCAAGGGATGAATAAGAAATGAATGTCCCTCAGATTTATGTGTGAGACAGTCAGAGGCAAACACAGTTTACAGCCCTTCAGCTCGGTCTTTGTGCTGCAGTGTCAGAAATAAAGCAGCGATTCTCGGGAATCAACTGTTCTGCAGAGCCGCCTTACGTTGGAGCTTAACAGATATTTATGTGCAGATTTTTCTCCAGACCAGACTACTGTTAGCCCCCCCTTGTGTCCTTAATACATGAATGTTGATGTTGAGATAAGTTGGAAAGGCTGTTTTTCTCAGTAGTCAGTCAGAGGTGGTTTCCTCCCTCTGCTACTCTTTTATTAAGGAGCTCTGTGTGGACGAGGGCTTCTGAAATGAATGCCATCTATTCTCATTGAGGATCTGTGAACTCTAAGTTTTGAAAGGCATAATGAAATGGACAACCTCAAATGTCTGACGGATGTCTTGTAGTAGACTTGCAGGAGACTACATTGGCTCCTTCCCTGCCACTTGGACATGCTTACTGTTTCATTGAATAATGACAAAACACAGACTTCTCCAGCTCATATGACGATGTGAAGGTTCCCTCCTGAGTATGGACCAGAGAAAGATTGGATTCTGTGTGTATGTTGTTTTTTTACAAAAGTCATATAGAGACAACTTTCTGATCATATGTTTCCCTTGTTTTCTTTGTTTGAATATAGAAGATGTTCAAGATGAAGGCGGTCTGCTGCCACCATTGACGCCCGAGTGCGCTGAACAGAACGAGCAGTCCTGACCTGGCAACATACGAATGGCCCAGGGAAGCCACCAGATTGACATTCAGGTTTTGCATGACCTGCGCCAGAAGTTCCCTGAAGTCCCAGAGGGTGTTGTCTCCCAGTGTGTTCTGCAGGTGGGCAAGTTCACACATTTAACACCAGAAAAGAGGATTTCTGCAAAGTAACGCGCAAAATCCATTGTTCTCACACACACACACACACACCCACCCACCCCTACTTACCTGAATGTAGTGTGTGTGTGTGTGTGTGTGTGTGTGTGTGTGTGTGTGTGTGTGTGTGTGTGTGTGTATTTATTTTATTTCTGCGACTCCGCCCACATTCATGCGTCAAGACAATCATCTTACAGTGCAACAAGCCAGTTAAGACCGTTAGAGTTTGATGGTATAAAATGTTATGTTTAAAAATGGTATGAACGTTAGCACCTTTTAGGATTCTCATCTGAAACACTGATATATCATAATAAATCTATTTCCTCTCTCTCTCTCTTTCCTTCAGAACAACAACAATTTAGACGCCTGCTGTGAATACTTGTCCCAGGTCAGTCCGGGCTACCTGTACAGCGAAGGAGAAAACCTCAGCTTTTCTGACGACCCCGGCTTCATCAGGCTTCGTAATCACATGACCCAGCTGAACCTGGGCCTGCAGTCTCAGAATGTGCACGTGTCCCCGGTTCGGGACGGCCTGAGAATGAACGGCAGTCGGACTCTGGCCCACAGCCTGAGTGACGGGCCCCTCCAGACAGGCCAGGCCCCCAACAGTGACTTCTTTCAGCAGGAGCCCCAGTCAGCCCCAGTGCAGGTGCCCTCCAGCATCAATGTGTTTGGTGTGATGGAGCCCACGCGCAAACCGCAGCCTCCGCAGCACCTCGGACTCTACTCCACACCGCGCTTCAACCCCATTACCGTGACGCTAGCCCCCAATATCCAGACAGGCCGCAACACCCCCACTTCTTTGCACATACACGGCGGTCCACAGTCGGGCCTCAGCAGTCCACAGGGTAACTCTATCTACATCAGGCCCTACGTTAGCCAGTCTGGTACGACCCGGCAGAACCACCAGCAGCAGGGAGGCAGGGCCCAGTACAGCCCCACCTCCCAGCCCCAGCAGCAGATCTACCAGATCTCACACCCTTCCTCCCTGTCGGGCTCCTGGTCCGGCCCTCAGCACGCCTCCTCCTCACATACCTCACAGCACCAGACCCAGGGCCACCAGACCTCTCACGTCTACATGCCGATCAGCTCCCCCACGAATCCCCAAGCGCCCTCCATTCTCCCCACTGGAAGCCAGGCCTCTTCCTCCGGTGTCTCCTCATGCTCTTCTTCCTCTTCATGCTCCTCTGTCATGCCCACCTCCTTGTCCACCATCAGCCAGTACAACATCCAGAACATCTCCACTGGCCCGCGGAAGAATCAGATAGAGATCAAACTTGAATCTCCTCAGAGGAGCAACTCTACAACCACGACTGCCGTGCTGCGGACAAGCAGCGGGCCCAGGTCCTCCTCCACCTCCTCCTCCTGCCCTTCCTCTTCCTCCTCCTCAACCGGGGTGGCTACCGTCCCCACCGCCCCTCTCTCCATCGGAGGCCCAGGTCTGAGCCGCAGCCAGCCCACTGTTTACATCTCTGCCAGCCCGCCCACTGCTGCTACCACTCCCTCTGAGGAGGCTGTCGTGGCCCCAGCCGGCTCCCGCTCCCAACCCAAGTTTTACATTTCTGCCAACGCCTCCAGCGACGACAGTGGGGGTAGGAACCCCCCCACAGTCTACATCTCAGCCAACCCTCCCTTGCAGGGGCCCTCGGGGGCCAGGAACATGGGGGGCCAAGTGAGCATGGGCCCCGCCTACATCCACCACCATCCACCTAAGTCCCGTGCCTCTTTAGGAGGGGGCGGCACGGCTTCTTCCCCACGCGTGGTGGTGACTCAGCCCAACACCAAATACACTTTTAAAATCACCGTGTCCCCCAATAAGCCCCCTGCCGTGTCCCCTGGAGTCGTGTCCCCTACTTTTGAGCCCAACAACCTCCTCAGCCTACCGTCAGACCACCACTTCGTGGAGCCGGACCCCCTCCATCTCTCAGACCCGCTGTCGCCACACAGGGAGAGGCCGAGTGAGCCTCGCAGACTCAGCATGGGCTCTGATGATGCAGCGTACACACAAGGTGAGCAATGCTGAGTGTCATCACTTTGATCATAATCACAGGCTTTATTTCATTTCATGTTTTTATTTGATCCACTCGTGGTAGTGCACAAGACAAGAGTGATTCACAATCAAAAACACAACTCTATTTACGCATTCCAAGATCGAAAAGGAGAAGAAAAAATCTTATTTTACCTGCCCCTCACTGAAAACATAAATAAATGATAGAAATAGATGGTCTGTAACCTGAACTGAACTCTGTTACAGTTATTTAATGACCGATATTTAGGAGAACATGAGGAAAAGAATGATGCCCTAATAGAAACAATTGCAGAAGACTAAACATACATAAATCTCCTAGAAAAGTTGAAATATTCATAAGTTCATACTCGATAGTATAATATAAATAAAGTAATTACAAAAACTTTTATACACTGTTCATTATTTTTTTCCATAAATACTTGATATAGGGCTGTGAGTGATGATATCAGATTTTCACTACACGATTATCGTGGCAAAAATAATTCACGATAATATACGATTCATATTTAATGACGATTAATCGCATGATTGTCCATAGTTGACCGCGATTAATCGCAAATTAATTTTTTATCTGTTCAAAATGTACCTTAAAGGGAGATTTGTCAAGTATTTAATCCTCTTATCAACATGGGAGTGGGCAAATATGCTGCTTTTGCAAATGTATGTATATATTTATTATTGGAAATCAATTAACAACAGAAAATATTGTCCATAAACCCTCACATAAAACATATGCTCAAATCATAACATGGCAAACTGCAGCCCAACAGGCAACAACAGCTGTCAGTGTGTCAGTGTGCTGACTTGACTATGACTTGCCCCAAACTGCATGTGATTATCATAAAGTGGGCATGTCTGTAAAGGGGAGACTCGTGGGTACCCATAGAACCCATTTACATTCACATATCTGGAGGTCAGAGGTCAAGGGCCCCCTTTGAAAATGGCCATGACAGTTTTTCCTTTTTTCGGTACCCATGGATTCCTTAGGTTTTACTAGTTTCATATGATGCCAGTATCTCTTAAATCTGAGCCCGCTGAGGTCAAGGGACCCCTTTGAAAATGGCCATGCCAGTTTTTCCTTGCCAAAATGTAGCATCAGTTTGGAGCGTTATTTAGCCTCCTTCACGACAAGCTACAGTAATATGACATGTTGGTAACGATGGATTCCTTAGGTTTTTTCTAGTTTTATATGACATCTGTTCCTTCTAGCTCTACAATGAACCTGCTGCAGCCTCTGAAAGACAGTACAGTAGGGATCCCGCGGGTCTCAGGGGGTTAATTTGATAGTGAAAGTTGAATTACAGACAGGAATTGCGAGGAGAGATAGGGGGGTATGTAATGCTACAAAGGTCCCCAGACTGAATCAAACATTACAGTTAGAAGGTTGTTCCATATGATACCAGTATCTTCACTCTAACTTTAAAACTGAGCCCGCTACAAGCTAAAAATCACAAGTTGTGTTAATGCGTTAAAGAAATAAGTAGCGTTAAAACAAATTTGTTATTATTGCGTTAACTTTGACAGCCCTAAAATAAAGCAATTACAAACCCTTTAACTATTTATACAATGTTCATTATTTTTTTCACAATACTTGACAAAGGGCTCTCACAATATCCGATTTTCACTACACTGTGGCCAAAAGAATTCACGATAACGATATTATCACAATATCTATAGCAATAATAATGCTGTCAGTCAAATTCATCTTTAACATTGTTTATTGTGCGTTCTATCTGGCAGATGAATTACACTGAAAATACGTATAGGGAGGTGGAGAGAGAGTCTGTGACCATGACTGTTCTAAAGCGTGATTTAAGAGGCACTGGATTATTTACATGATATTATCATATGTGTATTATTCACATGATAGCTAGCTATTTTAACAGCTGTCGTGCCTGCAAGTTTGTGTATACATACTTTAGATTACGAGTTAACGCCCACATCTTGGACCAAACGGACGAAAATGTCCAGAAATGGTTTACACTGTGGATTCTCCATTAAGTAGGCTTCTGATGTCTCGGTAGAGCTGTTTGCTTCACCGTTTATTGGTTGTTTAGCAAATGTCAAGTGGCCAAAGAGTGCACAGTGATGAGGCAAAAAGACCAGTTTTTAGACTCATTTTCTGCTACCAGCAGTGGGTCTAAATGCTTTTTCCATCGCTTCCTGCCAACAAAGTCATTTTACTATAAAGTACACTGTGATTTTAAAAGTTTCCCTCCATAACACTGTAATGTATTTCTGGAGCCAAACTGTGTATACCTGCTGTCACTAATGTTCAGTCGGTGCAGAAAGCGTCTCGTGAGCTAGATAGAAGCAGAGGTGACTCGCTCGGTGATGACTGGAGTGTGAGTCCTCCATGCTAAATGCTGCGTTTGCTCCGACGACCCCTCGAGACTGGTGGATTCTGTAGTGTGAGTCAAACGTGTCAGAGCACTCTGCTGTTTCCTTTTTTGGGCTTTTGACTGTATTACGTGTGAGTCACCGGCTGTGGCTCCTGCACTGCGGTGACTACCACCGAGAGGGGGCTTCACAGCGGGCAACGCTGCCTCTGCTGCTGACCCCCCCCCATTAGCCCGATTTCCTCCTACTGTATCTGCTGTGGCTTGAAACAAAACTGTACCTGATGGAGACACACCTGTCACCTCCTAACTGTTAGTTAAACATGAATGTGTTTAACCATCAGCAGTCACCATTCACACCAGAGCTGTAGCTGTTACTGTTTGGCAGCAGAATAACATTATTTTAATCACATAATGTCGTTGAAAGAGCCGGTTCTGGTTGGCGAGGGAAGGCCTGTTTCAAATGCAGTCACAGATTTAAGTCAGTTAAAGGGTAACTTTGGTATTATTCAACCTGGACCTTATTTTCCCATGTTTTTGTGTCTAATAGGGCTGTCAAAGTTAACACGTTAATTCCTTTTAACGCCACTAATTTTGCTTTAACGCATTAACGCAACTTGTGATTTTTAGGTTGTAGCAGGCTCAGTTTTAAACGCTAAAGTTTGGAGCGGAAAAACTGGCATGGCCATTTTTAAAAGGGTTCCCTTGACCTCTGACCTCCAGATATGTGAATGAAAATGGGTTCTATGGGTACCCACGAGTCTCCCCTTTACAGACATGCCCACTTTATGATAATCACATGCAGTTTGGGGCAAGTGATGTCAAGTCAGCACACTGACACACTGACAGATGTTGTTGCCTGTTGGGCTGCAGTTTGACATGTTATGATTTGATCATATTTTCTATGCTAAATGCAGTACCTGTGAGGGTTTCTGGACAATATCTGTCATTGTTTTCTGTTGTTAATTGATTTCCAATAATAAATATAAACATACATTTGCATAAAGCAGCATATTGGCCCACTCCCATGTTGATAAGAGTATTAAACACTTGATAAATCTCCCTTTTAAGGTACATTTTGAACAGATATAAAATGTGCGATTAATTTGCGATTAATCCCGATTAATTATGGACAATCATGAGATTCATTTGCATTCACTTGGTAGTGAAAGCAGACTAAATGTTGGCTCGTGAAATAGGGTCCAGGTTGTAAAATACAAAAGTTCTCTTTTAAGTCTATTTGGTTGAATCAAATGTAACCTGCTGCCACTGCTATTAGACATCACCCTTTTGATTCTGCAAGTATTCCTGCTGGGCTGTATGTTTTTTATTTTATTTTTATGTGTTTGTTATTGTGGGTATAGTGGGTCAGTAACAGCCAGACTACATCTTGTGAGCTAAATTTAGACTAAGAGATGTAAGTTTTTGAAAAACAACGAATTCGGTCCGATGTGTACCCGATCATTCAGTGAACCTTTTAATGTGACTCTCAAAAACAACAATTAAAAGTAGGCGTCGCAGATATAAAAATCAAGTGTTATTCTCTAACTGCATGACCTATTTGTCAGCTTAATTTTGGAAGGATAGTTTAGGAGAAAATAGACCCGTCGGTCTAATCAGGTGTAAGACAGACAGGCTCATGTTGTCTGAGTAAAGAAGTCATCTATTATACAGCTTACGTCAAGTGACAAAAAAAATAGTCGACTGGGTTTGCCAAGAAGGAAGATCAGCTTAAAACAGTTTCATTATCACATATTAAATAAAATAATAGGTTGAATCCAAGAGCCAAACATAAACCACAGGAACTTTCCCCCGGAATAAAGAGCCTTTTGAGGAACTCATTGCAGCAGCAACTGCAGGGACCAGGGTCTAAATTAAGTTCCGGGGACAATTTATGGATTCCCCCCCCCCTAGTATCTGGAACTTTCGGTTGGAGTTCGCAGGGATGACCGTTTCACACACGCACACACACAGCACCGCTACGGCTTAAACTCGTGCCCCGCTTCATTCATGAACAAGGAAATACTCTAGTATCGATTTAGGACGAGGGGAGAGCATTTCTCTTTGTTTGATAACATTAAAGTAAAGTTAGGCTCTGCTGTCGGCTTCCCAACTAACTAAAAAAAAGACAGAGAAAAAAAGAGAGAGAGTGATCGCGAGGGCGAACGGTAAAATGAGACGTAGCGCGGCGGTGCTGTGGATGACAGAAAGAAAAGTTATTTTCTGATTGTTTCACGGCCTTAACGTTCTAAAGCACAAATAAATAACCATCAAACACTCAACAGATGATTTACTGTGGAGACAGACGCTCTTAGTTTCATTTCTTTCATTCCATCCGATGTGCAGCAGTAAATAATGTGTTTTGTGTGGTTGTTTTAGAGTAAACAGGCGGACACGCTGAGCTGCAGGCTGCAGAGTGTGATTCCTCGTCTCATGTCATGTTGCTTTTTCAGACGTCAGAGGACTAATTAGCCTAATCTTCACAGGTCTTTAGAGCGCTGTGGAAACACAGACAACAGTGGGCTGAAGGAACCTTTTAGTTCCTTGAAAAGTACTTCCTACTTACTTACTTCCTTACCTAGCTAAAGACTATTATCCGTTGTGGTAAGGCCCTTTTGCCTCATTGTGGCTGAACTAAAATCACTGTAAAGCACGGCGATACATTACGTGCATCATGTTCAGTTTACATTCATCTGTACGAGTGTGGGGGCTCATGTTCTCACACTGTGTGACTCATATTAAGAGAGCAGGTAGCAGTTTAGCCGGAGGACATTCTGACAGGAGAACAAGTGTATGAGCACCATCCTCCCATACATTGTGAAGCAGGAGAGAGAGTTGTTTGTCACTGAAAGTGTGTGTAGGAGGAGGTGTTACAACCTGTCAACGGATGCATGAACTATTATGAATTATGGGAAACATGCTGCAGAGACTTGAGCAGAACATGTGCACAGTGAAGGTTCTATATTAAACAGCGCAGCAGAATTTGCCCGCAGCAGTCCTCTAACCGGGATACGTCTGATCTCCCGGCGTTAACCACAATAGGTGATGAAACGTGGAATCTGATGTGGTTCCCCCGTCTCTCCTTACACAAAGTTGTTTTTATGCTCAAAAACTGGTTTGACTGATGTATGCAGAGATCATCCTGTGGTGTATCTGAAAGCGTGTCAGTACTGTATTACCCACAGCAATTTTCACTGAAGTGATCGTTATCAGTGGTTTTTTATTTTGACCCTGTTTTCATCTGCAGTTTTTAGTTACGGGGAGTTTCTCCATATAATATTCTCATTTTTCAATAGTTGTTTACTCGTGAGACAGCTGATGACAGTACTGTGTGTGTGTGTGTGTGTGTTCTCCAGCGTTGTTGGTCCATCAGAAGGCCCGCATGGATAGGCTGTGGCACGAGCTGGAGCAGAAGAAGAAGAAGCTGGAGAAGCTAAAAGAGGAGGTCAACGAGATGGAGAACGACCTGACCAGGAGACGGCTGGAGAGATCCAACTCGGCCTCCCAAATTCCTTCTGTAAGCTTCATTCGGTGATTTTGAGAGATACACATTTGATTATTTTTTTTTGCTGTAACCCTTTGAGGGTACACCTGTTTTTGTCTTTTTTTAGGGGGGTACAGGGGTGTTTAGGGGGAGATAGCAGGTCAACAGTAGATGTCACATAGAAGTAGTGTACATCATCTGAAAGCTGGGAACCTGAAGATTAATTTGAGATGCAGCTCAGCACGGTGTGTTAAGTTGTTCTCGTCATAAATAAACAGAAATAAACATGAATTAAATAATGAATTGATTAAAATGAATAGTGAGTGTATAAGGGTTTAGAACATGATGGTAGAAGTATATGATGTCCATCCCCATGCTCTATTATGTCTCATAAGTTGCTGCAGCAATTATTGGGGTTGATACTATTACACAGATTTGCTGCTACATTTAACCATTTTTTACCATTCGAGAATTAATAAAAATGATCAATAATCCCTCCAAAATACCACATTAAGACACCAAGGCCTTGAGGAACACCGTAGAAGAAGCCATGCTGTGATTTGAGATCAAAACTTTTGACATTTGGAGATTTCTGCAGGAATTGCATTTTTCAGTGATTGGATGGCGAGCACTTCTGTTGTGTAAACTGCTCAGAAACCCCCTTATTGTCAATCTAGCTAGGAAAGCTATCCCTCCTCTGAATGCTCTAGGTCTCTAGTTTGTCGTTATTAAGTTTCATGAGGCTGTGATTATCCTAGAGGTCACCACAGGTCATTTTATACAGTGAGGTCAAATTTAAAAAAAAAAACTACAATGAAATGTTTCCTATGGGGACTAACATCATCACACATGAATACAGTTGGGCTTATTGGATCCACAAGAGTCTCAGCTTTACAGTCATACTCAATTTATGTCATTGTTTAATGACTGTTTAGGGAGCCCAGTATGCAGAAATATTCAAATACATCATTTTATAATAGGCGAAAATAACACATTTATACTGCCTGAAAACAGCTGCATGTTTTTACCCCAAACTGCATGTGATTATCATAAAGTGGGCATGTCTGTAAAGGGGAGACTCGTTGGTACCCATAGAACCCATTTACATTCACATATCTGGAGGTCAGAGGTCAAGGGGCCCATTTGAAAATGGCCATGCCAGTTTTTCCTTGAGTGTTATTTAGCCTCCTTCCTGACAAGCTAGCATGACATGGTTGGTACCAACCAATTAGATTTTCTAGTTTCTCTACAGCCTCTGAAAGACAGTAAAGTAGGGATCCCGTGGGTCTCAGGGTGTTAATGTGATAGGGAAAGTTGAAATACAGACAGGAAATGCGAGGAGAGATAGGGTCTTATCCAGCAGACTACCGGATGCCCCTGCAGCCCAACTCAGTGACTGTAATCATCAGCTCTGGTGTTGGTAGTCATATTTCCCAGCTAACAGCAGCCAGAATGTAGAAAAGTTGGGACGTTTGAAAGGGAAAATGTCTTTAACCAACATGTTTCACTGGCAGATCAATCAATTTAAAAAAACAAGTTCAATATGGTTTTATTAGCAGTCATCAGAGATGTTCTTCATAAGTGCAAACAGATGTTTTCCTGGTTATTACTGACAGATAAAGGCTGAACAGACAAAACAAAACGATCTGGGTCACATTGCCGTTGTCGGTGCTCCTGCACCCTGAAGCTATGCTGATTACAGGGTCTGTTTATGATTTGGCTGATGTGGTTCCATATTTTTCAGACTGACAGAGCACACAGTTTCTGTCAGATTCACTTCACAGTTCGTCGTGTTAGCTGTGCAGCGAGCTCTGCAGCTAACACGACAATGCTGCAGAGTTCAAAAGAAATCATAAAGTGAATGCCTTTTTCTTCTTCTGCACAACTTCATGTTTACGTTAGATTTGCAGCTGTTGAGTTTGTTGAAACCGCTCGGGTTCAGATCGAGTGCCGCTCTGAGCTTGTTGTTGAGTCAGCTGTTTTTGTCGGCCGTTCCAATTTGAGTCAACCGAGGGGTTTGGGGGGGAAATGTGGCTGCTGGAAAGTTAATTGTGTGGCGTTGCTGAGCTCAGTAGCTGCTTGGTTCAGTGTTGTTTACTGAGGCGAGCCAGGTCTGGAGAGCGGAGCGGCTCTCCTCCTGACACCGTCACAGATCTGCTCCGCTGACTTCCAGCTGCCCACCGGCTCATCCCTTCCTGTCTCACTCTTTTTCAGATTGAGGAAATGAAGCAGTTGCGATGCAAAAACAGGTTACTGCAGATCGACATCGACTGCCTCACCAAAGAAATTGATCTCCTTCAAACAAGAGGTAGGACTCTCTCTCTCTCTCTCCCTCTCTCTTAAACTGGCGTTCAGCTTGTGTACATATCCGTGTTGTATAATAATAATGTTAAAGGTGAGTGTCATTTAGCAGAGGTCTCATTTGATCCTGGGTCTGCAGCTGCTCACATCCTCTCTGCACACCCACTCAAGGTGCTGCCATTGTGCTGTTAACTACCAGCTCTTCCTGAATTGCATCCTGTTGCTGGTTGGTAACAAGGGATTTATTGGCCCCCTGGCAGCGCTCGCTGCCGACAGACAGCGAGCCGCCGACCAGCCGCTTCACGCAGGTGAAGGAAGGCGAAAGGCAGCTCACGTGAATGAATAGCTGTCACAGACCTGCTGCTACCTGGGATTTAATGTCAGACATAAACTGTGACCAGTTGTGACGTCACAGTCACAGTCACAGTCACAGTCAGTTTCCAATTGTTTATCATCTCCGCCAGGCTTAAGCCTGTGGGGAGATCATGCGTTCAGTCGTGTATGTCTGTCTGTCCATAGCTAATCTCAGTCACACTACTGGACCCATCAGCCGGATATTTTTGTGCTCGATTTTGACCGTTTGCTCAAAGAGCTCTCGTGGTTGCGGTGATTAACCCATGTTTATATTATTGCAGTACAAACAGTCATTGGCTGTTTCAGCTGTTCTATGACGTTTAGTTGGTGGATAAATCAGACCATGTGTCAGTGCAGCGAGTAGTTTCAGCCCATTCATACAGTTGTATCCAGTCATTTTATTTGTAAATGCATGTATTGATTATTGTTTTATAATAATGTTATTTGTGTGAATGATGAACATGAAAGATTACCTTTCTGAACACATCCACTCACACAAGTGTGCATCCCTGTGATGTATCTATTGATGTGTTTGTTCTGTTGACTTCATACCACTATGAGAAATGTCAATCCTCTTTTTTTTCTCCCACCTGTTTACAGGACCACACTTTAATCCCAGTGCAATCCATAATTTTTACGACAACATTGGATTCCTCGGTCCTGTCCCACCCAAACCCAAAGGTACTTTATCTATTGGTAAGTTTAGAAGAGGCTGCATGGTCGTGTCTGGGCATTTTCATTACATTTACTTTATTGGATTTACTACATTAGTATTGTCCACTGTTCTAATCCTATTGATAGAGTATATATATTTATTTTACATTTGTTTCTGTATATGTTAAAGGTCAAGCCAGGCCGTATGGTTGTCATTTGTAATATTCACTTTCCATTCATTCATTCATTCATGTATTTATTGCATGTTGTCTCTGAAGCATCCCAAAGGTTCACACACTCCACTATTCCATTCCTGTTTTCTATCAGGGTTGTACCAATATGAGTTGTTGATAGCCAATACCAAGATCTTTAAAAATGACATTAGCATTGTTTTATGACTATAATGAACACCTTGACATTTCAGTACTCTCTGTTTTCTTTTAATATTTATCTGAGTGATGAAACAATATTCAAAATATCACAAGACAATAAACCTTTCGGCCGTTAAACACTAGGGCTGGGATGGTACACCAAGTACCGATTCGATACTATCACTATACTCGGGCGCCGATTTGATATATATTGCAATTCGATATTACGATTTATTGCGATTTAAAAAAAACTAAACTCTTTTAACACTAGACCATGGGAAAGAGTTGAGTCATACACTTCTAGGGACTTTTACTTTGGAAAATATCTAAATTAATCCAGTAAAACTGTTTGATTTTCAGCATGTATGTAGTCAGAGATGTCCTGAAGTCAAATATATCAGTCATTGTCAGGAATTATTTTTTTCCAGCAGCCCAAAAATCAAAGAATAAAAACATTTCCCTCACAAATTAGTGGTATTTTCTTTTTAATTTATAAGGGACATGTAATGTTTTCTACTTCTGGTGGATATAATCCAATCAATCTTATTTCCATATATGTATTTTGTAAATACAGTTCTCTTTGTTAACACCTTATTTTGAAAACCGGACGTAGTCACACGTGTATACTTCCTCTAACTTCTCCAAGTCCGTCTCTAGCTCTCCCGTCAGCTCCGTTCTATTTATACATCCATGGTCAGCTCCATCGGGGCCGTTTGAATGCAGAGAACATAAATGTCAGTATATATGTGAACTTAAAATGTGAGGGTGCAGGTCGTATCCACGCCGACCCACCATCGTTTTCTAGTTTCTTGTCTTGGCTCGCCGCGGTTTGTTTTGGTTGACGGATACGGAACAGATATGACGTCACGTTACTCAGACTACAACAATAAAAGTGGTAATTTCCTTCTACCTCCTCATAGACTAAAATTAAGCAAATATATCGATTCTGGCATTAAAACATAAATTTCAAAATTGTAAAAAAAAAAAAAGAAGTCATGATACATAGGTGAGCCCCAGTAAATACAGTGAGCAACACACTTACTCATTGTGGGGAATACAGCTCTGCAAAATGAGGGATGAATTATAGATCAAAATGATGTAGATGTAGTTGATTGTTATTAAAATCAGCCCAGGATATTGGTTTAATCCTGTTTATTATGACCGACTACTGATTTCTTTATTTCTGCACTTTTCTTCTCCCTCCCCCTCCGCCCCCACCTGCTCTGTAATCCTTTTTCACCCATCCATCAATCCATCCGCCCGCCTCTCATCCATTCATCCCTCCTCTTGCTCTCCGCTGGGCTCCATCACGTCCGGCAGACAGGAGAGGATGTAGATATAATGTGACCTCTGAGCTCATGATGGAGCCCTCCTCTGGTCCTCCCCCTCCTCTCCCACTTGGTTGGTATCTCTGTCCTTCTCCTCTTCTTTCCTTCTTCCTTTATCATCAACCGCCCATCTCGTCTTTAACCAGCTTATTTAGCTTTCCTGATTTTTACATTTGAAATTCAAACCTCTCCTCTACTGCCAAGTGGGCGACTTCACCACAGCCACACATGTAAAGAATTTGGATGTCAAATTCATGGATAAACTTCTTCTTCTCTGTCCTGACCCTCCTCTTCCTCTTCCTCTTCCTCTCCTCAGACCCGGGCAGTAAGATTGTGAAGCCCATCGCTGACCAGGAGGAGGACGAGGAGACGCAGTGGAGCTGCACCGCCTGCACCTTCCTCAACCACCCCGCCCTCAACCGCTGTGAACAGTGCGAGTTCCCGCGGCACTTCTGAGCCAACGAGGCTGCGACGCGCCGCCCCCCCCCGCCCTCCCGGCCCCCTTCCTCCCATCCTCTGCCCGCCTGTCTTCTACCAGACCAGGATAGAAAAAGGGCCTTTTCTGTTTCTTCTTTTTCGCTAGTTGTATGAAAACTGGGACGGGGCGTCCTGTTTTTTTCTTGAGTCTCTCCTCCTCTCTAAGGTTGGTAGAATGCTGTCCACTGAAGGCTTGACTGGATGGTGTTTACAGCTCGTGTTTTTCATAAAGAGTCGGATGATACCTACCTTAGAGACTCGGATGGCATGGGGGTCACCTTCCACCCCCTTTTTCTGCTCGACGGGTGACACTTTTCCCCCGGGGATACCTCGCTGCTCCCACTTACAGTATTACGAGTGTGGCCCTGCAGTGTGACGGCACACCTACACACACACACACACGTACACACACACATACATACACACACACACACACACAACACAGGTGCCAATGTGCCTTTTTGCTGATTACATTTTTTTTTTTTTCTTCCTCTGTGGTGGCATGACCGGGGAATTGGGAACTGTGTTCAGCCACTGCTCTCCACCTGAAGGGAAAACTAACAGACTAATCGTGGACTTTAAAGTTTGTTTGCTGTTTCTAGAGGATGTCAAAAGGGGGAAGCGGCGTCGCTGCCGCTCAAACGTGCCTCTTGTCCTCCCCCCTTCAGTATCCCCCCTTTTTCTGTCTCTTCAGTCATGAGTTAATGAAAAAAAAGATGCATGCTTTGTGTACAGTACACGGAGGCAGAAACTCCCCTTGAGCTTTTTACTGTACATAATTTTAGAATGTGCCTTGAAAGCCTTCTTCCTCACACTATGAATCACTTGTATTTCCTGTAAGTATAGCTTTATAGACTTTATTAACTTTGTCTTGTTTTGTTTCCCTCTTTTCAAACAAATAAGCACCATGCTCCCTTTTTAAGCTTTTGACTTGATTTCTGTGAGAGTTGAAGCCTTGCAGAAGGAGAGGAGCAGCAGAGCGGTTAGAAAAAAACCCACTCGCAGTCATCATGAAGCTACGTCTGCCCGGTCCGTTCATCGCTCGCGTCGTCGCCGAGTTTCCTGTTGTGTACGATCTGCAGACGCAGCAAAAGAGGAAAGGCGATGGAGGATTATTTTTTCTTTTTTTTTTTTTTT